>OY856415.1:166556079-166558579 GCA_963693085.1 Alisma plantago-aquatica
ATAATATCTGAAATAGATATACCAGAAAACATAAACATAGATGTTTCAGAGAAACCCCTAGTAACAGATAATAAAATCCCAAGAAGATTACGATATGAGGGAAATCAATTACAATTAACAAATGGAGATAGAATAGAAGAAGCTAGAGCAAGCACAGATAGATATAACGGAAGATTACGACCAATATTAAGAAATTTGCCAAGAACGACAAGTTTAAGAATTTTAGCAGACAATAGAAATGCTAGAAATTATAAATTATATGGAAAATACTTCAATGGACAAGAATGGAATATGACTACAATATTAATAGATTCAGGGGCAGGAGCTTCATTTATTCAACAAGGAATGATACCCTACTTAGAAAAAATACCCATAGGATCACCTTATGCATATACGAATTTTGATGGACAAGAATATGAAATCACACATCAGGCCATTGTTCCAATTGAAATACAAGATATAAAAATTGATATTACGCTATATGTACAATCAGATAGTCGTAATGACGACATAGAAATTATACTAGGAATGAGTGCATTACAACAAATGGAACCATTTTCACTACAAAGGGAAGGACTATATTTTACACATAATAACCAAGAATATTTTTGGAAAAAAGACAATGACTAGTATATATAGTGTCTACATAGTAGCAGGAATTATATATGAGGAATATTATTTTCATGCATTCATAGACACAGGTGCAGGAACTTGCATTGCGCGAAGACAATGTTTTCCTGAAAAATATATCACAACACTACCTACGTTATATGGAAAAGATTTTACGGGAAAAAGACACGAATTAACTCATGGAGTTAAAAAACCTAAAATCATTTTAGGAAATTATATAATTACATGTCCACCATTTTATACCCCTGAATATGCACAACAAGATATATTATTAGGAAATAACTTCACACAAAAATTTAAATTATATATACAACATCAAAATTATATTCAGTTATTAACACCCTATGACCATTGGATTACAGTAAAAAGAATATAAAAAGCATATAAAAGAAACAAATTTAATTTTCGCAGCAAACGTGGTGATTATATTACAAATAAAAAACAACTAATAACAGGGAGAATCATTGCACAACTCAATATACAAGATATTGAGGCATTATTTGAAAAGAACTATAGTGATAATCCATTAGCCCTTTGGAATATCAGTCAAGAATGGGCTACAATCGAACTAATTGATGAAAATAAAATAATCAGAGTAAAACCCATGAGATATAATCCTGTTGATATTGAGGAATTCCGTACCCAATTACAAGAATTAGAAACATCACAACTAATACAAAAATCAAAAAGCCCACATTCTAGTCCAGCATTCATGGTAAGAAACCATGTAGAAATAAAAAGAGGAAAAGCTAGAATGGTAGTAAATTATAAGCAACTAAATCAATATACCAAGTTTGATGGATATTTTCTTCCACATAAAGAAACCTTAATTAATATGACAAGAGGAAAAAATATTTATTCAAAATTTGACTGTAAATCAGGATTTTACCAAATACGATTAGATGAAAAAAGTATACCATTAACGGCATTTAGCACTCCACAAGGACATTATGAATGGACGGTAATGCCCTTTGGATTAAAAAATGCTCCACAGATATATCAAAGAAGAATGGATAAGGTATTTGAACCATATAACTCTTTTTGTCTAGTATATGTTGATGACATTTTAATAGCCAGTAAAAATGAGGAAGAACATTATAAACATTTACAAATATTTTCCCTTCTTTGTCAAAAGACAGGAATAGTATTATCTAAGAAGAAAACAGAAATTTGTAAATCTAAAATAGAATTCTTAGGACTAAAATTAGACTCAAGTGGAATAGAATTACAGGAACATATTGTAGAAAAAATTGTTAAGTTTCCAGATAAAATAGAAGACAAAAAAAAATTACAAAGATTTTTGGGATGTTTAAATTACGCTGAACAATTCATAGAAAACTTGGCAAAATTAAGGAATCCCTTACAAAAACTATTAAAGAAAAATACTATTTTTCTTATGACAGAAGAACTCATAAATCATGTTAGATTTATAAAAGAAAAATGTAAAAATTTACCAAGATTAGATCTTCCTTTAGAAAATGACGAATTAATAATAGAAACTGATGCCTCAGAAGAATTTTGGGGAGCAGTCTTAAAAAAGAAAGATGAACAAAAAGAAAACATATGCAGATATACATCTGGAACATTTACAGATACAGAAAAAAGATATCACTCAAACGAAAAAGAATTATTAGCATTAAAAAAGGGAATTAAAAAGTTTTCCTATTTTTTATTACCTAAAAAATTCCTAGTAAGAGTTGATAATACGCAGGTAAAAGCTTTTATTAAAAATAATTTACCATCCACGCCAGAATATAAAAGACTAAGTAGATGGCAAACATTCTTTGCAGAATATATTTTTGATATAGAAATTATTAAAGGAGAAACTAACGTTCTTGCAGATTTTTTATCAAGAGAATACAATGGAGCA
>OY856415.1:167251079-167536079 GCA_963693085.1 Alisma plantago-aquatica
CAATCTATGTATGGTGTTATAGTTTTTGTATAGTTCTTTTGTCACTAATATCTAGATTGAACTAGAGGAATGGAGAAGTCATCCTCATTATTATTCAATCTTGTTCCTTGAACTAGAGAAGACTGGATGAGATATATGTAAGCTCAATATCACATATTGACTCACATGTGTATGGCCATACTTTTCTCAATCTATTTAATCAAGAGGCCTTGGATATCATACTCCTATAGGAGGGACAAATCTCGTATCTATCACTCACAGTCATACCCCATGTGTCAAAGTCACCCAATCATCACTGTTATAACAACCCATGTTTCGAGACTGCGTTTGATGATGTCAAATGTACCCAACGACATGTGATGAGTGTAGTGATTTCAAGTCTAAGAACCACAACCACCACCATCACTATGAGAGCTAACTATGACTTCCATGATGATGGATTCCATGTGGTAGTCTCACGGTGGGTATGTCTAATAAACTGCTCCATAACATGTATCTATGTACTTGGTTTAATATAACCATATCATGACTCACAAGATTGCGTCATCAACCAACCCATACTATGATCTTATGTGTTATTGTTGTCTATCAACCTTCCACAATAACAGCCGATCAGGGACATAATGAGAATATGCATATGTACTTTAACATCTGTATGATCTTGTTTTGACAAGGCTAATACTTGAAGACATACGTCATTGAGTAATATTATTCTCTAGACATTTATATTGTTCCATCATTATCTCATAACTGAATGAAACATAATAAATTGGAAGCTTTCCTTTTGTTATTAATTATCAAATCATGTATCTAATGCCTCATCCCAATCATCATATGATTGACTCTCTAGGCATACATACCAACACAGAGAAGTGATCCAACTCAAGAGGGGAGACATCTTTGCAGTCATTGACATCCTAAAATTGTTATTCCTATGAATAACTATGGAAGTTTTAGTTTGGACTTGGAAATTTTTAGATCACAGTCAATCTTTTTAAACAACAAGTATCCTACTCTGCTCTTGGAATGAGATTTTATGAGGTGTTGAGGGCCTACTGTATTTTGAATGTTATGAATTTCAGCAAGGGTTTCTCCTTTGAGGTTTGGTCATGAGCAATTGGGTGCATGGAAATGTAGGGAAGGAATCATTGAAGGTGGGTAGGATATTACATAAGGTGTGATATTAGGGTTTGAGGCCTAGAAGCTTGGCCCCAATTCAATAGTTGGGGTGAAGTTGATAGGGTTAGATTAAGGGAAACTCACACATACTTCCACACCACCCCCAAAATGATTTCAAGGATGTGGAATCTGATTTAAAAGGTGTGATAGGAAGCATCAGGGTAAAAGTTTGAAGTAGACAATGAGGAAAACGAAAACATGGGGTAGTCCATGCAACTGTTAATAGCTCAGGTCTCCTAAATTGGGTAGGAGATGAACCCATCACCATCTGGACGGGATAGGATGGTCTTCAATGGGTTGTGTGATGGCTAGAAAAAATGGGGAAATTGGACATGACATCCATCCAAGTCATTTAGTGCAAAACCTTATAAGTATATATTTAAATCATTTTTCTTTCTCTATTTAATTGCAAGAGCAATTAATGCCCAATTATCTTAAAATTTAATTTGTAGACAAATTGAGGGGAGAGAAAGTTGAATTTAAAGTTAGTTTCCACTTTTAACACTTTTAAATATATAAAATCATGGCTTGTAGATAAAATAAAATTTTAATGTATTTATCTCATTCCTTTATTCAATAAATTCTCAATTTTTGTTTCAGGCTCTTTCTTGGATAAATTGCAACTTGGTCTAAAACAAGGAGACATAGCTCAAACATCATCTAAATAGGACCAAACTAGAAACATACAATTGGCACATGTTATAAAAGCATCTCAAGAGATTAGATTAAGGTTTAAGCATCTTATTAAGAAAAGCAACCACACTCAAGCACTAAGCTAGGTCAGAGACCTTATAGTTAAGATGTTCTACCTTGCCTATGTATATGTTCCTTATAATTATTTCTTTCCACACATCATTGTGGGCCCCTTATCGTATAAGTTGCTAGATAGAGTTACACTTGGTTCATCAATTTTTTTTGGATTTTAGTTATCGAGTGGTGGTATTGAGGTGCTCGATGGTTGAGTTATCCATGACTTCCAAAATATCACCCATTACTAGATAGTGGTCGATGAGACCCACATTGCATAGAAGAAAAATGGTTCAATATCTAAGGCCTAGAATTTTTTTTTAAAGTAAAGATACTATTTTATTATGGAGGAGAAATATAACATCTACATGTGAAGAAAGATACACCAACTGAACACATACATGAGAAGAAAAAATACCCAATACAGAAACTCAAATCGGAACATGATAAGTACAATGATGTATAGATCTATCTTCCATTATGCTGATAATAACAACCTTCAATGAGAGATTCCTACAACTTGAGCTTAAATTTGTGATAGAGTAGAAGTTCCAAACCACTACTCATTGCCATAGAACAAAGAAACAAGGAGGAACCTAACACAAAAGGGGGACACTAAGAAATATGAAAAACCTATAACTGAAAAGAACACCAAAGAAAATCGACCCAAAAGACAAGATAACAGGCTGAACAAAGCCACCAGAAGAACAACCACAGCGGACCTCTGCACAAGACAAGCAAAGGAGCAGAAAAGGTCAAAGGAAGAACAAAGATGGAGGGTAAAACACAGAAGAACCCCAGCACCACTTACCAAGGATCCTAACTTGACCAAAACTGAGAAAGGAACAGAAGAAACAACCTCCCAACCCAAGACCCCTGATTATCCCCTGCCCCAATAAGCCAACAGGGAAACTGAAGCACCTACCAAGCCCCAAATGGCAAAACAACACAGAAAAAATACCAACAGAAAAGAAAGAGTGAAGGAAAAAAGGAAAAAGGGGAGGAAAAAAGTTGGAGATCTCTTGAAATTTGGCAATAGGAAAGCCTCCCACCAGTTCATGTCTTCTTCGGCGTCTACCATCCCAGGTCAAAACCTAAGCAGAAGTAGCTGGCAAACCTACTACTCAGAGGTGACGAGCACCACCGCACCACAGGAGACGACGGGGCCAGATCAGCAAGCCCCTATAGTCAGAGAACATGAGGAGGCCTAGCCGAGGAAGAGACTTGGGGAGAGGGACGGCGCACTGGCCGCAGAAGCCTCTCCCCCTAAGTCAGAAGGAGGGGCTAGCCTTAAGTCATTTCCAAGATCGCCAAACACATTTCACGAAACAAGTTGGCTATCGTTGGTGTTTGCATCTAATGCCTAGAAGTTAAAATAGATCTTTCACCCCATTATCCATCCTTATCCTAAATCTTGTATATATTTATCTGATGTAGGACTCTTCATTTTTATATACCTGTCGATTCTTATACAATAGACTATCATGTACTTTTTTCTTGATATATTAATAAAATAATGTTAAAACTCTGACGACTCATGCATTATGTGTGATTCATCTATTTTCCATCTCATTTGGTTGGTTGCATTCTTATCTTGATCATAGATTCTCAATCTACTTGCATTGATGCACTAGAAGGTTGATCTCGACAAAGGACCAAAGAATACAAGACATGGGCTTATACGGCAGAATCATGCCAATCCCACAAGAGGTCTATGTACCATGTTTTTGACTTTTTTAATCAAACATTACCATATACATTCTATTTAAGTCTAGGGTTGTAAATGGGTAGGGTATTATCCATTTACCCACTACCCATACTATGTAGGGTAGGGTAAGGGTAAGCATATTTATTATTCACCATCTAGTTTACCCTTCACCCTCTTTACCCACATGTAAATAGTGCATAGCAAAGGGATAAGTTTATCCTACCCAATTCACCCATTTACCCAGTAGTGTAAGGTTGAATTTAGAATTTTAAATTCTATATATACATTAATGCCTCCTAAAACCCCAACAAGCCTCACCAATAGTTCAATAATTTGTACTATTATTGATTTGATAAACTTTATAATACAAACGGTAGCATGTATCACTTTTTGTAATCATATATCAAAGAGAGAGAAAAAAATCAACAACTGATAATACACTTAAAAGGTTAGACCTTGTTTAAAAATATAAACATTAGGTTGCATATTAGTATATTTGGTGTATATGACTAGAAATATGATTATTATTAGTCCTGTGTTTGATGTATGGAATATCATACAAGTTTGTCATTGAAAATATCACATATCTATATTCATGTTGCTTTATCCATTTCACCTTTACGGCACCCATATACCATGTGGGTAAATAGATGCAAGTAAGTGTAGGGTACTGATTTTAAGGAAATGGTAATTACCCTACACATTATCCGCAACTCTGATGCAGGTAAGGATAAGGGTAAATCTTTACCCTACTCTAGCCTAACATTTGCAGTCCTATTTAAATATTTTTGACTTATTTAATCAAAGATTTAACTTGAATTTTGTGTTCTTTCAACAAATCCGATCTTTCATGATAACCACATTGGTTGAATCTATACTTCACTAAAGTCATGTTGTTGAATTCCATATAGTCTGCATTTTGAGGGTTTCTGATAGTGAGAGAAAGCTCTGGCTTCTCTCTAGCAGTTTCCATCCGGTTCTCGTCGTCCCCTGAGCTGCTCCCTTCCCCCCAGGTGATCTCCGACAGCCTCTCATCCCCAGCTTAGTGGTTCCCCTTCCGGTATTGGGGTACCTCTTCCAACATCTCATTGATTACACCTCTTCATTCCCTTTGCCGGCTAGCCCTCCTTCCCCAGACTCTGACGGTTTCCTGGACCGATACAACTTAGGCGTTCACAGCTAGACTCCTTTCTAGATTCACCTAACATATCTTTTCTCATTATGAGAACCGGTGGCAGCTTCATCCTAGCCTCTTTCTCAAGACCTAACCGCATGCAAAAATTTGGCAAAGTTAAGACTTTCCGTTGTGCCCTTCAGAGTCACAAACTCCACAAATCGGAAAGCTCCCCAAAAGCCCCTTCTTCCCCTACCACTATGAACTCGCGCTTCCCTTTCCTTGAGCTTCATCTGGATGATCCAAAGTTCTCGTCTTCCATCCCGCTCCCTAGAGCTTGGATGTACCACATGTTCGATATCTCCCCTGGCATCTGTATGATAAACATCGGTCATCGATCTTTTCAGGTAACGATATCTCGGTCTCCTCCTGAGGACTCCATCTGGGGGATAAAAAAAACCCTTTCTCCATATCTTCGACAGCTGGCTAGAGATGCGATCTGAACTCAAGCTTCATCCGGATTGGTCTTTGTTCCTTCAACCTTACGCAGATTGTACACTCCAGGCTTGGGTCAGAGACTTCAACCATCAATCCCCACCTACTCTCGCTTTTCTTTACAAGAAATATGACCAGGACAGCTCGTCGTCTTCAGTTTCAGCTGATCATCTTTTTGTAAGAGCAGAATATCAACCTTATATGGGTGCAAAGTCTACGCCCATCTCCATCTCTTCCGGGTCTGAAGATAACGAAGAAGAGGTTTCATCTACCGTGCTTCAACCAAACAGCTCCATTGCAGAAAGGTACAAACTCTTTCCCTCTCCTTCTCCTTTGCTTAAAAATAAGGTCCCCAACCTCAAACTCACATCTCTCTACAAAACCTTCATGCAAAAACCTCCCTTGACTAGCGAAATCATTCCTAAGGACCTTGACCTACTCAATCTTTCTTTTCCGGTTCTGGGGAAAGCAAAATCCTCCCCACTCATCATTGACAATTTGGAGAAAAACCCCTCTGGCCATATCTGGAGAATGGTTCCCCAAAAAAAGTCCTTCCGAGCTCTTTTCTGCCGCTTCTGCCTCAGAAACAACCACTCCTCTTCTAGATGTTTCTCTCGCCTTGCATGCTTCAGATGTGGTCGCATAGGGCACATAAAAAGGCACTGCATGGAGCGACCTTCTCCAAACAGTCTTGGACAACAGCTTTTTCCACATTGCTCTCCCATGCACTCCCGCTTTAGACATCTCTTTCATTTCCAAAATTGTTCAGTGGTCCCAACACGACATCCTTCTGCCAACAGACCCCTTTCTATGCCTGCTCAAAATCATTGCCTTTCAAGCAACCCTTTTGCATGCCTTGAAAATCTCCCACCAGATCATGCAACATCTACAAACCCTAGTTTCGAAAACTCAAGGTTACCGTCTTTTTCAAAACCCCACCTTTCCTCTTCAAAACCCTCGTCCAGCAACCACTCCAAGATCCCCTTTAAAAAACCTTCCACCCTGTCTAAGATCCCACCTGCTAAAACACACAAAGAAAATCAACCTTCCCCCGCCCAAACCATGAAGACTCCTGATCACCTGGAATATGCCATCGCCATGGATCTTCCTGCAAATTTGATGCGTCTTCTCAAAGTCTTCTCCCTTAGAAGCATCTGTGTCTCTATTGAAAACAACCTGGACAACAACCTCATAAATGTTCTTGACATCACTAGAGCTCTAGCTCTCCTTCTTCCCGGCCATACCATCCTCAAACCAAAAATCCTCTCGCCCACCCAGCTTATTTACACTGTCCCTGAAGGAACTCAGATAACTCATATCTTCAATCAAGTTCTTACCATTCCTTGTGGATCCAACTTCATTATGGCTCGCCTTTCCAAATGGTCAGCTGACTCTGGTTCTTTTCCAACCCCTGCGGGTGGCTCCGATTGGGTTGCCATATCAAACCTTCCTCCTCATTTGTGGGAACTAGAAATCTTCAGAGGGATAGCTCATTCAATAGGGGCTACTCTTCAATACATCTGCCCGGAAACTCTCCATCCCACTCAATACATTAAAGCCTATTGTCTCTTCTCAGTCAAAGCTGCTATCTCCCTCCCTCCTTGCATTAACATTAGAATCGGTGAATCGATCTACCATCTTAAGCTAGCAACTGAACAACCCACCTTACATAGTTCTGCTTTTTCTGACCTCTCTTCACATCTGCCATTATGGTTCTGTCCTAACAAGAGCTATAACCACTCCTCGCTCACCAGACCCCCCCAGATTAGAAGCCAAGTTTGGACTAGGAATCCCTCAACCCCCCTGTCAACGCATTCTTAGCCCAAAACAAAAAGAGAAATCGATCTCCAATTCTTCCCCTCCCTACAACAAACATCCCATCTCTCAAAAAATCTTGTCCTTCATCTTCATCCACAAAGGAAAGCTGGCATTCTCTAGATAAAACAAATCAAACCTCTGCTTTTCAAGACTCTTCTCAACACTTCAAGGATAACTCCCTGCAGAGTGCGGAATAGAAGAGCCCTCATCAGAAAACAAACACAAGCTACATCCAAAAGATCCTGCAGCCCGGCCTATCTATCAACAATGGATCAAGTATCTCAAACAGGGCAAAGAAAGGTATTTCACCTTCCTCCTCTATCTGTTTTGATTCTTCGGCATCATCTCTTTCTACATCTACATCCTTAAAAAATACAGTTCAAAATAAGTCTGATACTATAGACGATTTAGCCTCATGGTCTAGTTTAAAAAAAAATTCTTCTTTTGCAAATAAGATTGGTTTCTGCATTGAAAAGGAAAATGATGCTCAGTATATCCTAAATGACCTTGAATCTTATATGGGCTGGTCAAATAGACGTTGTTAGTCTTGCCTTTCTTTCTTTTGGTCTCCCTTTGTCTTCTTTATAAATGAAAATCTCTACTTGGAACATCTGTGGAGCTTCTAATTTACAAAGAAGGAAAAAAATCCGATCACATATTTATAAAAATAAAATAGACCTTATTTTTATTCAAGAAACTAAGACCTTCCTCACTCCTTTTGCCCTCAAAACGATTGGAGGAAATAGAATCACAAACTGGATTCAACTTCCTCCCAAGGGCTTCAAAGGTGGCATTCTTGTGGGTTACAACAACCAGGCCCTCTTGCTACAAAATTCCTCAATTCTAAAGTTTTCGATTACTATTGCTTTTAAAAATCTTTCTGATGACTTCTTATGGTCTTTCTCTGGCATTTACGGAGAACCAGGACATGACAAATCCCTCTTTCTTGAGAAACTAAACTTCCTCTTCATAAACTATCACAGTTTACCCTAGATCTTGGGTGGGGACTTCAATCTAGTCACTCAAATCTCTGATAGACATAACTCAAATCCTTCCCCTTCCCCCTTATCTGCTGCAGACAAAAAATTTAAACAGATGATATCTGACTACTCTCTTATCGACCATGCTCCCTCAAATGCCTCTTTTACTTGGTCTAGAAACCAAACCTTTGCCCGACTTGATCACTTCTTATGTTCAAACCTTTGGGAGGACAAACATCCTCTCTCGTCTATATACATTGCTCACAGAACCATCTTCGACCACTTTCCCCTTATCATGGACACAGTTTCTTCCTCTTGGGGTTCCCGTCCTTTTAGATTTGAAAATAACTGGCTTCAAAATGAAAGTTTCAACTCTTCCTGTCGTGCTACTTGGGAACTTGCTTGCTCACAATCAGCAAACCTAGGTCTTCATATTTTGAAAAATACAAAAAAAATAAAAAAAACATATTAAAAACTGGCTGACCAATAATCCCTCGACCCTGTTGGATGACAAAAAAAACCTAGAGGACCATCTTTTGCTTTTAGAAAAAGATCCTTCAGCTGATCCGGATCAAATCCTATCCTTCAAAGCTGATCTAGAAAACATAAATAACAAAATAGAAACAAAATGGAGACAAAGAGCCAAAATCATTTGGGCCAAAGAAGGAGATAAAAATACAAAATTTTTCCATAAAATATGCAATCAAAAATTCAGAAACAACTATATATCACATCTTAAGATAAACGAAAGTCTCACTTCCCATAAAGAAGCCATCATTAGGCACATAAAAAACCATTTCCAAAATATTTTCAACTCAAATCACAATCCGGCTGGTCTTGATCTCTTTCAATGGCACTCCATCTGCCAAAACAAAATCCAAAATCCCCTTGACCTAATCAAACCTTTCTCTTTGGAGGAATTACAATCTGCTATTTCCGATCTAGGCAAAGATAAATCCCCTGGACCCGATGGACTCAATGTGGAATTTTACTTGACAAATTGGAATCATTATAAGCATGATTTTCTTGCTCTTCTCTCAGCCTTTCATTCCAGTCCAAACCCCCCAAAACATCATAAAATACATAAATAAAACATTCATATCTTTGATCAAAAAAATAGCAAACTTAGTTTAATCACGCATTTCAGACCAATCAGTCTTATAAATACCTCTTATAAAATCATTGCTAAAACCTTAGCCAATAGAATCAAACCTCTTATGAACGACATCATCCCTCTAAACCAATCAGCCTTCCTAAAAAACCGAAGCATCCAAGATGCATTCTTAATGGTCAATGAAACTATCCATCTCTGCCATAAAAACAAAACTCCTCTTATGGCTATCAAATTGGATTTTGAGAAAGCCTTCGACTTTGTAAACTGGAATTGCTTGCTTAAAACTCTAAAAGGTTTTGCCTTCCCTGATAAATGGATCTCCTGGATCTATGCTTGGATCTCCACAAATCACTTCTCTACCATCATAAACGGTGTCCCTTTTGGCTATTTCCATAATACAAATGGACTTAGACAAGGTGACCCCCTCTCTCCCTATCTTTTCATCATCCTTACTACCCTCCTTTCCAGGATGATCCATCTGGGCGTTCAAAACAATATCATTTCTTCTCCTGAGGACTGCAAGGAAAATATTATTCAATTTGCGGATGATACCATCATCTTTTCCTCTCCTGATTTATCCTCAGTTCAAAGCATCTTCAGGATTATAGGCTTATTTTCCTACATATCTAGCCTTAAACTTAACATTCAAAAATCTTCCATCTTTGGAGTTAACCTCCATCATTCCACCCTCGAGACTCTGCAAGATTTTCTTAAATGCAAATCGGAAGACTTTCCGATCAAGTACCTGGGCCTTCCCATCACTCCATACAACATCACAAACGCTATTTGGAATCCCATCGTAACAAAAATAAACTCAAAACTTTCTAGCTGGGAAAACAATTTTCTTAATCTCTCAGGCAGACTAACCCTACTTAATAGTGCCATCACTCCTATAACAACACATTTCCTAAGCTGCATTCCCTTGCCCTCAAAGACCAGACATATCTTGGACAAAATTCGGAGAAAATTACTTTGGAATAATGCCCACAAAAATGATAAATCGGGGAAACACTATCACCTGGTTAATTGGAAAACAATCTCTGCTCCCATTGACCAGGGCGGATGGGGGATTATAAACTTTGAAACACACTCCCTTTGTCTGATTACCAAAATCATAGATTGCCTCACCCAAAATAAATAAAAAAATCTGGACAAATCTCATCATGCATAAATATTATCGCTCAACACCGCCTTGGCATCAAATCAAAAGGAAATCTGCTTCCCCCCTTTGGAAATACATTAATAAAAACATCAATACTATTCAACAGTTGCTAATTACCCCTCCACACTCTCATAAATATATCTCTTTCTGGTCAGACCATTGGTATAATAATAATTCAATTATAAACCTCAAAACATCATGGGCTATTCCAAAAAAACTCATCAATATAAAAATTGATAAAGCCCTCTCCCTTATCACCAGCAAAAGATCAAACTCCTTAAAAAGATGTATCATCTCTGTTTTAAGTCAACACGAACTCAGAAATATCTCAACCTCTTTAGAAGAAAACACTTCAAATAACATCTATTGGAAATGGGGTAAAGATTATTCGGTGAAACATGCTTACAATTATCTTTCTTTCAGAGGTATCACCCCATCTTCATCTAAGCTTTGGAAACAAAAATGGCCACATAAATATAAAATATTCTTATGGCTTCTCCTCCACAATAAGCTTCTTACAGGAGATATCATAAAAAAAGGGCTTCCAAGGACCATTTAGATGTGTCCTCTGTGAGCAAAACGAGGATTCGACAAGTCACATCTTCTTCAAATGCCCTTTCTCTCAAATTATCATCTCACACTTCTTGCGAAATAGTCTTCCTGATCTCCAGGAATCTATTTTTCCTATTCATTCTCCTCCCTCTAGGCTTTACAGGCAGCACAAAAGTAATGATCTATTCTCAGCCATCTGCTGTAATCTTTGGAAGGAAAGAAATAATAGGATGTTTAATAACAAGAAAAAAATGGCTAAGACTACTTTAAATGATATCGATGCTGATCTTCACATCTTTATCAAACTGCAGGAAAAATAGCAGGTGTATCCCATGAGCAATCAAGTGATGGCGACTCTGAAGCAGTGGAATCGAAAGTAACTTTCCTTTGTGATCTAAAAGCCATGGTGGATGATGAGACGGGTGTCAGTCTTGTGCAGCAACCATAGTGACGTTCCATCCCTTGCAAGCTCAGCACTATTAGTCTCATTTTCTAGTTTGTATAAACTTTTTTAATTTAATATAGGCTTGTCTTAAGGGGTGCCTCCCCCGAGCTACTTTCAGCTTATTTTCCTTCCTCTACAAACTCTATGTTGTTATTTCACATTAGCAGGTCTTCGCTTGCTGAATGTGCTTATTCAATATATCATTACCTTGCCTCAAAAAAAAAAAGGTCATGTTGTTGAACATCATTCTATCGAGGAAATGTCCATATTTTGGTCAAAGTACCACTGAACTTAATTTAAGGGCTATTATTGACGACATGGTAATGTTTGACGCTTAATTACCATTGTAGCCAAGTTCCTCCTGATATCGTTTGAGATGCCCTCTTTGAAATTATTTCTCGTGCCGGAATAAATGCCTTGAAAGAAGCTCCAAGCCTTTCTAAGGACGTGTAGTGATAACCTCCACGACCAGAGAGACATGTTGACATATTGTTATTCAATTAGACTAATGGAAAGCAAATTTATATTGATCTTATTGGTGTCTCTCACGTTCATTAAACATGGTTTGAATAACATCAAGGCAGGCCAAGTAGCTTTTGATGAGGCCACATATAAAGTTTGTAAATATTGACCTGTATGTGAAGCAAACCATCATCATTTCCTCCTGTTTTCCTTTGATACCTTTGGTGTAGTTAGGGCATGTTTGTTTTACCGGATGTAACTGGATTGGAATGTATTTTATACTCCAGTTGTATAAATATAAGGTTTGTTTTATGGGATTGTAAAAAATGATCAACTCCTCCATTTTCAAGTATATAACAGTTGCTGGATACAAGACTCCATTTCAAATCGGGTGGACGCCGTCGTCCAGCTGCTGCCTTCTTTTAACTTCTCCAATATAATTTGATTTGTACTCGAAACCGCCGAAATAGGCCCGCATTTATGGGGCCGAAACACATCATTGCAGGTACGACCACGTTTTCTGCGTGAGCAGCAAATTTGCCCGATGTGGTTTCCGCCCATTAGAATGTGTAAAGACCAAACATAAAATATGATTTTACTGTATTTCCAGAAACCTGTAAATTGTTATACCTGGATTAAGTAGCTGCGGGATTCTCACTAATCCAATTGACTCCGGTAAACCAAACATCCCCTTGATGATGACTGAATTACCCTCTTACGACACATGCAACGTATCGTAAATGCCCTAGGATTTGTTGCTCCCGGTTCTACCCGGAACACGCTACTCCGTACTTGGATTAGTGTCGCGTGGTAACTGCAGTTAATTAAATCCACTGATGCTAATATGTTGATACACGTGCAAGAAGATGTTACTAGGAGTAGCGTACACCCTCTAAAATCGGGTGGCTCTCATCGTAAATACGGATGTGATAATGACATGTTGTACTTGTTCAGATTTTATCTTTTGATCATTGTGTTTTGTCATATAAAAAAGGATTGACAGCCAAAATTGTAGCTTGGGCCTCTACGAGGACGTTTATTTCGGGAATTATGTATTTTATTTTAAGTCTCATTATGGGCTCTTTATATTCTTATTGAATGTGATTAAACGGGTATGTTCCTTGTCTTGTCGTTTTATAACATCTTTTGTGGACGTTTTATGATGGAATTGAGTGCGTGGACCAGCTCGCCCCTCGCCGCACAGAAAGAGTCGTCGAGTTGGTGGGGTCGTTTGACCAGTTTCAACTTGAGGAAACATATTGGTACCCATTATCTTGTTTAATCCCCAATCGATGCACCTTACCGTTCGGCCATATTATTGCCCGTTTCGTTCCGAATGAAAGTTGGACCGGGCTGTTTCATTTCTACTATGTGATTTGGGAGAGTGTGTTTGTACGTAAAATTGGGGTACTGGGTTACTTACAAATCAAATTATCCAAACATAATCTTGTTATCCGGATTAACTCGGTCACGGTTTCTATCTGGTTTGACTTTGCAAGTTTCAAGTATGTGATGCATCAAGTCACAATTAGAATTTACCAACCTGGATTGACTAACAATTTTGATCTTCCCCGAGCTAGGCTGTGTGTGGACTTGGCGCAGGGAATTTCAAGGAAAGCCCATTTGAACGAAGAAATCCGGGAACAGCGGCCAGCTGGCAAGGCAATTGGCGTTAAGGGTTGTGGTGAGCTTCTGAATCGAGTGAGATCAGCGGAAAAGACAATTACTACCTTCTGGATAGACTGGGAAGTTGAAAACAAAGTTACCGTATGTTCTAAGTAGTTTGATGAGAGTGGTGAGTGGAGATAACAGTTGAGAAGTGATATCATTGTTATATATTAATAATTGGCACACACAAACACATATGCGACAACCATTATGGGTAACGTATTATTCTTCTTCTCGAATTAATAACCTTTTCTGTCGCTTTTTTATTAGATATAGAAGACTCGGTCTGTAGAAGAAAGTAATAAACTAAAAAAACAGTCAGCACCCAATAAAAGAACACGGTGTATAGAAGCATCTAGGAGAGTGTCCGACTGCCGGAGGAAGCCACCGTATGATTTCCTTTGTTTGTTACTTATATATAGTTTCTCCAGGACAGCAAGTCTCACCTTACCCCTCCTTCCGAAACGGAGCTCACACAGCTCGAACTCCCTCCCTCCCTGCCTCGACCCTCCTCTCTCCTGCCATCACTTCAGCAATGTCTAAGCGCCGGCACCAGCCGCCAGCAAGACGCTGCGCCCTCATCACCCTATCAACAATCTTGGCGTTCGGCTTACTACCTCTCTCCTCCGCCCAGACGACTCCGTCATCCACCCTGATCCCAAACGCCGAAATGATCCAGTTCACGAAATTCGACTCCACAAACAAGGACCAGTTCCTGTTCCTGGGCAACTCTTCCGTTCAGGGCGCGCTCCAGATCACACCGGACACGATGAACCAGCCCGAGCTGTTCCTGATCAACCAAGCCGGGCGTGTTGTCCTGAACAAGACTTACAAGATCTGGCACAAGGAGGTCGACGGGTCAATCCGCCTCGCGTCCTTCTCGGTATCCTTCGACATCAACATCTACTACAACTGGTCCGCGCCGTTCGGTGAGGGCGTCGCGTTGGTGATCCTCCCTGGCCTTTCTCAGCCACCACAGGGAAGCTCCGGCGGGTTCCTTGGACTGACGAATGCAAGCATCGATGGCGACCCCAACAACCAGTTCGTCGCCGTCGAGCTTGATACGTCCAAGCAGGATTACGATCCGGATAACAATCATATTGCCCTCGATGTGAACAGCGTGAAGCACAACCCCAACGTGACTGTTCCTCTGTTTAACGCCACTGGGTTCAAGCTCACCGACCGCGGTGCGCAGTACAAGTGGACGGTGTGGATGGATTACAACGGCACAACGAAGGTGATGAACGTGTTCATGGGCAAGAAGGACGACCCCAAGCCTACCAAGTCTTTGATCACATCCAACATCGACCTCAGCAAGGTGCTTTCTCAGATGTCCTACTTCGGGTTCTCAGCCTCAACAGGTCCCAACAACTACGAGCTCCACTGCGTGCTGGGATGGAACATCACCATCGAGGCACTCCCAAAGGACGAGCCGTCCGAGAACACCGGCAAAGAATGGGTACTCAAAGCTGGACTCCCTGCGGGTATAGGTCTCTTAGCACTGGTTGTGATCATCGGGTTCTACGTCCGCCGGCAAACTGAGGACGGCGAGGGCCGGCTGGGCGTTAGATTGAAGAGCATTCCGGGCATGCCGAGGGAGTTCAAGTACGAAGTTCTCAGGAAAGCCACATCGAACTTTGATGAGAAGAACCGGTTAGGGCAGGGTGGATACGGCACCGTTTACCGCGGCCATCTCAGTACCACCGAGTCCGCTGCCGCCGTACTGATTGATGAGGAGTCTGGGTCGGGGCATAACCCACCCAATGAAGTCGCCGTGAAGATGTTCTCTAAAGGGACCAAACAGGATGATTTCTACCACGAGCTCGCCATCATCAATCGGCTACGACACAGGAACCTCGTCCGCTTGGAAGGTATGGACAAAGCATGCTGGATTATCTTTCTTTATTAGTAAACAAAAGAAAAACAAGTTATTAAAGAATTGCTAGTCCCGCACAGAATAGTCTACACCCCTTTACAAGATCAAGGTCACGTCCAATTAATCCTAACCAACACATTTAATTACGCATTAATTATGTCTTAATGTCACAAACTGCTATTAATTTTATATATTCGTAGCAAAAATTGAGGTATTTCATTCTCCAAGAAAAGGCAACCGAATCCTACGCATTTTTCTGTCGACTTAGATTCACAAACAGTTAAATTTCCATGGTGTCTGTCGATTCAATTGATCATTGGATTGTGCATATGTGCAGGCTGGTGCTACAAGAAAGGCAAGCTCCTTCTGGTCTACGAGTACATGCCCCACGGATCTTTGGACAAGCACCTCTTCCATTCTCCAGACACCGTACTCTCCTGGGACCGCCGGTACAAGATCCTCACCGACGTCGCCTCGGCCTTACACTACCTCCACAACGAATACGACCAGACCGTCATCCACCGCGACCTCAAGGCAAGCAACATCATGCTCGATTCCTCCTTCAACGCCCGCCTGGGAGACTTCGGCCTGGCAAGAGCCGTTGACGTCACAAGAGGCTCTTACACCGAAGCCGACCTCAGCGGCATGCCTGGGACTCTCGGGTACTTGGCGCCGGAGTGCTTCCACACCCACCGCGCCACACCAGAGTCCGACGTCTTTGGGTTCGGCGCTGTGATCTTGGAGGTCGTGTGTGGGAGGAAACCCCTTGATCATCAGCGTGGGGAGAGCAGCAGGATGCTCGCCGACTGGGTGTGGAAGCTGCATCGTGAAGGGAGGCTGACGGACGCCGTCGACGTGAGACTGCGCGGGACTGATGTAGATGAGCAGGATGCCGAGAGGTTGTTGCTGTTAGGGCTGGCGTGCAGTCACCCTGTTGCGAGCGAGAGGCCGACAGCGCAGGAGATAGTGCAGATCATGTATAAGACTAGGGACCCTCCCGTCGTTCCGATGAACAAGCCGCATTTCGTATGGCCGCCGATGCCCGACGTAAAAACCAGTGGGATAACCCCGTCCACGACGTCGTACCTCAGTTCTCTCTCCAACAGCGGCATTGTTGGATCCGGCGGCCGAGGAGAAGGAGCTGCCAACGGAACGTCCGGGTACGCCGCCCGCCAAGTCAGCGCCGACTCCCCACCTGAGTACAACAGCGACCATTACCACACGTCAGTCACAGACGTCACCGTCACACATGGAAGATGACCCACTGTTGAATATTTCTTATTTAATAAAGGGTCATAGGAAAACAAGAACAAGAAACTGCTTTGTTTATTTATTTTCCAATCATACCTGACAGCCGTCCAGACTGCTGGTGACGGTCGCCCTAACGTCCTGCTTCGCTTTCGCTCTCCAAATTGGATCAAGGCAAGGCAATGGTCATATGGTCATATGATTGAATCTATAGACATACATACCAACAACACTACCATCCTCCAATACCCTAATGATATTGGTATTTAGGATAGGTAAAGACATTAATTGCAAGTTAAAACACTACGGCCTAGTTTGGGAGAGGAACTTCAAAACGTGGCATTTATATACGTCGGCAACAGTAGTATAATGATTAGGTGGTAATAATGAATACCGTACTGTTAAGATTTAGAAGGCTTTTGATCACCGCATACGGCATTTATAAAACACGTCAAAACGGACGGCTGTTTTGATCACCGCGTTTCTTCCGTGACGAGACTAGCCGCATGAGCTGGGACGCAGCAACTTCACAGAAAAAGTTAACTAATCAAGCAGCTGATTCACCGAAGTTTATGCCTTAAATACCGGTTGTGTGAAATGTCCAACGCAAACGGCCCCTACATGAAGTGTAAGCCTCCGTTTGGTTCGAGATATGGATTACGAAACCCGGACTGAGCTAGACGAGATATGTCCCGTCATCGAGGATTAGCGGACTGTAGCAAATCTTATTTCTGTTTGGCACACTGATCACATCATTATATTGGACTGGCATCGTAACTTGTGCTTTTCAGTCTAGCTGATAAAACAAAATACACAAAAAGACAGAGCCAAATCAGGACTGGGTTACGAAATTCCTCTGCTAATGTGACTGGGCCAACCCAGATTTCAGGATAACGGAAACTGAAACGGGACCATTTTAAGATTTCGAACCAAACGCGCAGGCTGCAAGTCGGACTAGATCGTGCAGACGTGGCGCAGACGTGGCATAATAAGACAAGCCGAAATCCAACTGATATCCAGAACCAAACGCAGGCTAAATGTTGGTGTGTTCTGACGTGGCTTATATTATCGCACTAATAAACTCACTTAGGGTTGAAATCCTTAAGTTTTTAACCAAAACAACATACAATAATACCACCCGCAAGCGGACGGGTCTTATCGCAGTATAGTTGAGGATCGAATCCCAAGGGACAACATTTTTAAGAATCTTTCTCTAGTCGAATCTGGTTGAATCAAGACTAATACTTAGAACAAGGTTGGTTGATTTTAATTAAACTAAATGTGAAGAAAGTAAAAGACTAGGATTAAAGGTTGATTAAAGATTAATGATGGAAATCGCTGGGATGGTCACGGGTTTCACCACCAGTGCACATGCAATCACGTCCAAACATCAAACATTCAGGCAAGATATAACCATTCAAATAGAGCTGCTGCAGAATCCCTCATACGGGCGTCAGGTTCGCGTAAGCATCACCTTAGGTATCAGATGTCTCGTCACCATCCAGATCACATACTTACGGTTCCGAAGATACAGAAATCCAAATGAAGTTGTGGGCCCCCTATACAGGCGTCAGGCACACAGAAGCGTCACTGTGGGCTAGATGGCTCGTCACCACACGGATCATACACTTACGACCTCAAAGAATCTCATTCTATTTTTAGTTTGGGAGTCAACCGCATTAATCGACATTCAAAACCTACACATAGAAGTTCTCGCAACATAGGAAACGAACAAGATATATGCAAGCAGGTGATCAATCCATAAGCACCCATCGACGATTAACAACGAAATGAAAGATTATGTACATGCCATGAAGTGTTTAACAGTGAGATATGAAAGTATGGACTAATCCCCGCACCCCAACGAAAGTAAACTACTCGCTCATGGTGAGAGGAATAAGAAAAACAAGAGAAAGAGAAGATTCCGCCATGAGCATGGTGAAGAAGATGATCGTAGCTCGATGGAGAAACAATCTTCTACACGATGTCGGGTCAGATCTAGACGAGGAGGGAAGAACACTACGGCAGACGGGGCGGATCTTCTCTCTCCACCTTCTTCTTCTTCTCGTAGTCCTCGCTCACAGCAGAAGGAGCAGCTCGTGGACGAGATGGTGGCGTGGACGCAGTAGATCTAGATCCTGATCTAGATCTAAATGAGGTGGCTTGCAGATCTGAGTCTTCACTCGAGATCTGGGTGAACAGGCCACAAAACCACCACGGGGGCAGGTTCTTCGCTATGGAGATCGTCTCCTTAGGCCCAGGACAGTCCTGCAGCCTAACGGTGTCTGGAGATGATGCCCTGGCTGACTGGAGTCGTGTCCTATTTATAGGCAGGCTAGGCACTGACTTAAAATTGCGACCTTATCATTTCTGCAGCGGGTCGCAGCTTTTTGTCGTGGTCGCGGCATTTGTCGTGGTCGCGACTTTTGTCGTGGTCGCGGCATTTGTCGTGGTCGCGGCTAGCAGTCGATGGGGAGGAGAGACCAAGGATAGGATGGAGGTAGGGAAGTCACGAGGAGGTCACTACAGGTAAGAGTTGCGACCGCGGGCACAGCTAGTTGCAGGTCGCGATTCAGGGAAGTTACCCGTAATTAGGGTATAGAGGGCCCACAGTTCCTTTGGAGGGGAGAGACTACAGCAGATGCTGGAGAGGGATCGGCTACTGTGTCGTGTAGTTCAGGTTGAGGCGAGGGTAGCTTGAACTAGCCGCGGTCATGGAGGCTATCTCTGCGGGTCGCGGTTCAAGGCCGCGGGCAGAAGGAAAGCAATCACGGTCACGATTTGTGTATGAGGGTGGTCACGGTTGCAAAGGAGAATTTCCATGGTCGGGATCATCAACAGGTCATGGCCACAGGCAAATGACCTGGTCGCGATGTAGTAGAGCTCCCTTAGTCACGGCTATTCTTGGATGTGGTTGGATAGTTGTGGACCGCGGGGAAGATCTCGAGTGGAGTCGTGATTGTGGAAGGGTCGAACCGCAGGCGCAATCATGGAATCGCGGAAAGGTGGCTTAGCAAAAGATCGCGACCAGGCTCTGAATCGCGATCGCGATTAGGTCATGCTGGGAGAAGAAGGGGACCCGTTGACTGCTGCTGCTACCAAGCGTGCTCGAACAGACGAAGGCCCAAAATAGAGTATTGGGCCGAGAAGACAACGCCCAAATGCTCAAAGTGACCTGCATAGAGGTGCAAAAATTCAATAAAAATAGAAGTAAAATCAATTAAGCCAATATAAGTTGCATATGAAAAGATAAGGCCAAAAAAGGCTCATTAAAGCAAGTACACTAAGTCATCTCGCATATAAGAAGATAGAGCTAGTAAAGGCAAATAATCAGGGCAAAACTGGGCCAAACGAGGCGATTAGACTCAGATGAAAATGCATTCATCAAATACCCCGAACTTAAATGTTGCTCATCCTCGAGTAACACAAAATCTAAAACACTCGCTGGATGAATACTTTCAACTCGTGTGATTGCCTCATCTTCACATCATGATTATTTCTTTTCTGCTCGGTATGACTAAGTGTCTCAACATCTTGAGATCACAGAACACATTTTACCATATCTTCGTTTCTGAGTTCGCTTCCTAATATCACTTCCTCTCTACTTTTTCCAAAATCAAGCATGTCAGAGAGTTTCATAAGAGTCCAGAGATACCCGCAGAACAACAAGTGCGCACCTGATCTGACACTGGTGTTTTTAGGATGTTGGTGAGAGTGGGCATTCATTGTGACAGTAGGCGGAAAAGGGAGTGAAGGGTGGTATGGAAGGAAGAAATAAATCTCTCCTCTATTCGACTCGAGATTTTTATTTTATGATTTGCAATTTCATTGATTGCATTTGTTTGTGTGTGAATCTCTCATCTATTCGACTCGAGATTGCATTTCTTTTTGTGTGCGCTTAGGCATCTTTTCTTGATGATACGCCCCTATTTCATAGTGAGGGGTATGGAAGAAGCGGAAAGAGAGAGAGGGTGTGCCACCCCGAACTTGGGGTTTGGCACTATATTGGCTATTTTTGTTTGTTTTTGATGAACGAAGGGGTAAGAAGATGATAGAAAAAGTGTATAAAGAGTTCAGATCAGAATACAACTTGATTTACAATCCAGTGCACCGGGTTGTTCTCCTTATCATATTCTGCTCAAATAATGACTTGATGAGGATCTGGTGGAGATTCCATGCTATTGTTATACTAGTCAGATTGGAAGCACAACGTGTTTGATCCCTCTCAGTTTGACAGATACTTGCCATATCTAATGATCATGATGTTAGGATTCATAAGCTTCACACGGTGATTTCTAATTATAGGCTAGTTTCAAAAATTGTTCTCCTTGAGGCTTCGCTTTGAATAAGGAGGGTATAATGATTCAAAACTGTATGGGAAAATGGGATAGCCAGCTAGGTAAAGGCTTTGATTGAAATAAAAGCGTCACAACTTCATCAAGTTTCTATACAAATTGTTATGAAAACTTTTGAAACTTTTGAAAATTTTGAAAAATTTGCTCAAAATTGTGACAAAATTTCAATGACGAGATCTTAAGTCAGAAATGGATAGGAGAGGGTGGAAAGTAAAGTACGTACCACCCACCCTCCACCCCGAACTTAGAAATTTGCTTGTCCCGAGCAAACTCTAAATCTGAGATGGAGGGGAAAACTCGTGCCGGTTGGTCCACCAGATTTTGTTGCATTCCTTTCGGCGATGCGTCCTCCATCTGAAATCTTAAAATGGAATCTATCAGAACTTAAGACTGCATCTTGCGATGCATTGTCTATCAGGTGCAAAATTTTCTAAAAACAAAATTAAAAGTAAAAGCTAAGTTAAAGATCGAGTTGCCTCCCGACAAGCGCCTTTGTTTTACGTCGATGGCTCGACGTGATTTCTTCAGTTTTCTGGTAGGTATGTCAGTTTGGACAGATTCATCAATTCATCAGTGCTAGTATCAGCTGTGGTGAAATATCTCTTCAAGCGTTGGCCATTTGCCACAAAATCACCTGACTTCTCACTCCATATGGTAAATGCACCTTGTGGGTAGATGCTCTTGACAATGTATGGTCCAGACCATTGAGAGTGGAGTTTCCCTGGGAACAACCTCAGTCTCGAGTTGAACACCATAACTTGGTCTCCCACTTGAATGTCCTTCCTTTTTAGATGACCATAATGCCAAAGTTTCGTGTGTTCCTTGTAGATTTGTGCATTTTCATAAGCTGTCATTCGGAGTTCATCCAACTCTTGAAGTTGTAGAATCATGGCTTCGCCTACTTTCTTCATTTCGAAATTCAGCTATTTGATTGCCCACCATGCTTTATGTTCTAGTTCCATAGGCAGGTGACATGATTTTCCATAGATGAGTCTGAAGGGTGTTGTTCCAAAAGGAGTTTTGAACGTAGTTCGGTAGGCCCATAAAGCGTCATTGATTTTCATTGACCAATCCTTTCGGTTGCGTCCTACTATCTTTTCCAGGATATCTTTGAGTTAACGGTTCGAAACCTCTACCTGCCCACTAGTTTGTGGGTGGTAGGGGGAAGCTACCTTGTGTAATACACCATATTTTCTTAGCAAAGCTTCAAAGCTTCTTTCCAGAAAATGAGAACCTTCGTCGGAGATCACAGTGCGTGGGACTCCAAAACGGGGAAAAATGATATCTTTGAACATTTTAATGACGGGTTTTGAATCGCTAGTAACCGTTGGTATGGCCTCTACCCATTTGGATACATAATCAACCGCGACTAGGATGTAGGAATATCTATGTGAGGATGGGAATGGACCCATGTAGTCCACTCCCCAAACATCAAAAATCTCAACTTCTTGCCATAGCTTAAGTGGCATCTCATCTCTTTTCATAATGCTTCCCATTCTCTGACACTTATCACATGACAACACAAAGTTATAAGCATCTCTGGATATGGTTGGCCAAAATAAACCACATTGCAAAATCTTCAAAGAAGTTTTCTTAGAACTCATATGGCCTCCAACTGGGCATGAGTGGCATTGTTCTAAAATAAGTTGGGCTTCTCCCTCAACGATACAATGTCTGTAGAGACCATCAACACAGAGCTTGAAGAGGTACGGTTCGTCCCAGTGATATTGCCTCACATCATGCATGAATTTCTTTAGAGCATTGCCAGTACACTCAGGGTGGATGATACCAGCGGCAAGGTAGTTCACATAGTCCGAGTACCAAGGGGTAGCTTCTGAGACTTTCATAAGATGGTCATCTGGAAGAGAGTCATTGATTGGGACCTTCTCAGTTTCCAAAGTGTGGAAACGACTTAAGTGGTCTGCTACAACATTTTCTGTGCCTCTCTTATCTCTAATCTCAAGATCAAATTCTTGCAATAGGAGAATCCATCTTATTAGCCTTGGTTTTGCATCTTTCCTTTTTAGAAGATAACGGATAGCAGCATGATCGGTGTAGACAATCACCTTTGAACCGATGAGGTATGATCTAAACTTATCAAAGGCATAAACGACTGCTAGGAGTTCCTTCTCAGTAGTTGCATAGTTCCTCTAAGCTTCGTCAAGGGTCTTCGATGCATAGTAGATGACATGATGTTTCTTCTCTATACATTGGCCCAGAACGGCACCCACAGCGTAATCACTGGCATCACACATAATTTCAAATGGGTGTTCCCAATCTGGAGCTCGGATGACGGGAGTTGTTGTAAGGGCGTGCTTTAGGTTGTTGAAACTCTTGATACAATCTTCATCAAAATAGAAGTCAACGTCCTTCAACAACAAGTTTGTCATGGGCTTGGTTATCTTGGAGAAATCCTTTATAAACCTTCTGTAGAAGCCCGCATGACCAAGGAATGCACGGACTTCTCTTACATTGGTAGGGATCGACAATTTGGAGATCACTTTAATCTTGGCCTTGTCCACTTCAATTCCTCGATTACTGACTCTATGGCCAAGGACAATACCTTCTTTTACCATAAAATGAAATTTCTCCCAATTAAGAACTAGATGTGTTTCTTCGCATCGTTTGAGGACAAGGGAGAGGTGCCTTAGGCATGAATCATATGAATCCCCATATACAGAGAAATCATCCATAAAAACTTCCATAATGGTTTCGGTTAAACCAGCAAATATGGCTGCCATGCAGCGTTGGAAGGTTGCATGCACATTACAGAGTCTGAATGGCATCCTTCTAAAGGCGTATGTTCCAAAGGGGCAGGTAAACGTAGTTTTCTCTTGGTCATCTGGATGTATAGGGATTTGATAAATTCTAGAGTAACCATCGAGATAGTAGAAATATTCTTGGTGAGCCAATCACTCTAAGACTTGATCTAGAAATGGCATCAGGAAATGATCTTTACGTGTTGCCTTGTTTAATTTCCTGTAGTCGATGCACATCCTCCACCCGATTATTGTTCGGGTGGGGATGAGTTCATTATCTTCATTCTGTATCACAGTAGTGCCACCTTTCTTTGGAACAACATGTACAGGACTCACCCAAGGTGAGTCAGATATTGGATAGATGATTCCGGTAGTGAGCAACTTGATGACTTCACGGCGGACTACTTCCTTCATATTAGGATTCAACTTTCATTGATGCTCAACAGTCGGCTTGTGGTCTTCCACCATAGGGATTTTGTGCATGTAAAGCGCTTGACTGGCCCCGGTGAGATCGCTCATTTTGTAGCTGATATCTTTCTTTCTTTCCTTTAATTCTTTCAGGAGTTTATCTTCTTATTCGGTCATTAGATCAGAGTTTATAATAACTGGACAAACCTTGAAATCATCCAAAAACACGTACTTAAGTCCCTTAGGTAGGGGCTTCATTTCAGGGGCTTCTGGCTTCTCACATGGCTCTTCAGATACATTCACAGCTTTGAGTTCCTCAAACTTGGCTTCAGGATCTTCTTCTACAGAGTCAAGGTGAAGGATACAATCCTTGACTTGTTTGTTGATGAAAATTTCAGTAGATGGGTTTGTTAGTGCCATTTCTAAAGGATCATCTTGTTCATATTCCTCTTGTGTGAGGAGAGACATTTTCTCAATGCAATCAATCAGATAGACTTCTTCCTACATGCTCGGTCTTCGCATGCTTTCAAAAACTTTGAACTCGAGGGTTTCTTCCCCTAGTCTGAGCAACAAGGTCCCTACTTCAACATCAATCAAAGCTCTTGCAGTGGAGAGAAACAGACAACCAAATATGAGGGGGTATCTGGCATCTTCCTTTATGTCCATGATGACAAAGTCACATGGGACATAAGAGTCTTTTCCAACCTTTATAGGGACATCTCACTACTACAGAAGTGCCTTTTAGTGTCGGTTGTTTAACCCCCTTTGGCGTCGGTTTCTGAACGACGCCTATGTGGGCGCCGCTAAAAGGTTGGACACTTCAGCGTCGGTTAAAAAACCGACGCCTATTTAACATAAAGGCGTCGGTGTTTTATAATAAACCGACGCCAAAAGGGTTCGCGCCACAGAAAACAGCGTCATCTAGGACGATTTCTGCGTCGGTTATATACTAAAAAACCGACGCAGAAAAGTGTCCTAGATGACTCCCATTTCCTGTAGCGCGAACACTTTTGGCGTCGGTGTTCAACAAAAAACCGACGCTGTAAGTCTGTGCTGACGGTTATCGGTAAATAACCGACGCCTATATCTATTTTTTTTTTATAAATCTGTTTGCAGGCCTGCTGTGGCTGGTCAGCAGGATGAGAACCTGCAGTTCAGTTTTCTGAACTGCAGGTTTACGACATCCATTGATATCAGCCTACAAACAGGCCACAAACCTGCAAAATTAACATAAAAAGATTCACACAAGTAGATACATTCAGACATCAATTCAATTGTCACGTTCACACATATAGAATCATTCAAATACATGTTTTAACATTCAGAAACATTCATTTACAAAGTATCATTCATCATCACTATCAACATCCCAATTATATCTAACAGTTTATGACCCCACATGCCTTCCTCCCCAGTTCCTGCCGCTAGACAACCACACAATGGATCCAAGAGGATATGCAGGCGTTTGCCAAAGACTATAGGCTGAGTTAACTATTGGATCCAAGAGGATATGCAGGCGTTTGCCAAAGACTATAGGCTGAGTTAACTATTGAGTTAACTCAGCCTATAGTATTTGGCGAACGCCTGCAATCCTCTTGGATCCATTGTGTGGTCGTCTAGCGGCAGGAACTGAGGAGGAAGGCATGTGGGGTGATAAACTGTCAGGACTAGCACAGCAAGTTGCGATGGAGGTGGAGACGACGACGACGGTGGTGCTTCAGGCGACGCCTGCTTGGCCGGGTAGGGCTCGGCGAAAGGGTTCAACTGCGGCATGGCTTCGATGTAGTAGAGGGAAGGGAGGGGTTCAGAATCCTACGAGAAACGTTTAGAGATGAGGATATTACTGCGGAGGAGGAGGAAACGGTAGACGATATCTCGAGTTGGAATGTCCTCTCCGCGCATCAAGTTGCTCCAGTGCTTCAGTGGGTACATGTGCATCATCAACCTAAAATTTGACAAAGATAAACACAGTGAATTAGGCCAATATATAAATATAGGATATATGACATAACAAGAAGATAATGAATTTTATAGAAATACAGGATATGTTTTTAGAACTTACATTGGTATCCTCGCCATGCTCGTCATGGAAAACATGCTCATCATGGACTTCATGCTCATCATGAACATCATTCTCATCATGGTCAGCCATCTGAAAATGTCATAAAAAAGGCAAACATTTAGCATTTGTATCAACTAGAAAAAGGAAAACATTTAGCATTTGTATAAATTAGAAAAAGGAAAACATTTACCATTTGTATAAACATACATGTCTCTAAAATTGTGATCTTTTATCAATTAACAATCCTTCATTGTGATCTCCGCGCACATATAAGTCATCATTAGCTTCAATATTTTGTGGAGTTGGCAACCCAACTGAGAATGGACTGGAGTCATCATACTTATCATAGTACTCTTCTTCATCTATAGGATCTTCAATGAACTGTCTTTTACCATGAAGAACAACCGACCATTTATCATTTGCAGGATCATCGATATAGAATATTTGTTTTGCCTGTGATGCCAAT
Source organism: Alisma plantago-aquatica (assembly GCA_963693085.1). Lineage (NCBI taxonomy): Eukaryota > Viridiplantae > Streptophyta > Magnoliopsida > Alismatales > Alismataceae > Alisma > Alisma plantago-aquatica. Next base: position 167,277,698 of record OY856415.1, read on the forward strand.
ATGAATGGTTCAGCCTTCTCGCCAATCATTTCAAAGTTCACCAAAGTGAAACCCAATTCATCCACTATAACTCCTTTGGTGTTATCAACCCAATTACATTTAAAGAGCGGAATATTGAAATCTATGTAGTCAAACTCCCAAATGTCTTCAATGACACCGTAATATGACATTTTAGCTTCACGTGGACTCTTATCCTTTGCACTTGCAAAGTACATAGTTGACGCTTGAAGAGTGACCCCACTATTTTGGACGACACTCTTATCATCTTGGCGCTTTGTGTAATATGTGAATCCATTAATGTCAAACCCTTCATAAGACATAACATTCGGTTTTGGTTTAAAGGCGAGACATTTGATAGTTTCTGTAATATCATTTGGTGTTTGAGATAGTTGATGTAAGACTTTATCTTCAAACCACTTAGTAAAAGTCTTATTATGCTCTCTAGCAAGCCACATTGAACTTGCTCGAGGATGTTGTCTCTTTATGAAATTGGTATGTTCCTCGATATAAACACTCACTTCGTCCATATTATGTAAAATATACAAGTGAGCTTGTTCCAACTGCTCACGGCTGATTACTTTCACCCGTGATCCCAAAATTCCTTTGCCCTCCTCAATATTCTTGTCATTATCAGGAGTGTCATTACCACTGAGAAAGTCATTGCAGAAATCCATAACCTCTCTCGCCACATAACCTTCAATAATACTCCCTTCAGGACGATAACGGTTTCGAACATCACCTTTAAAAACGCTCATGTATCGTTCAAAGGGATACATCCAATGCAAGAAAACCGGTCCCAAGATTTTCACTTCCCTAGTCAAGTGGACAACAAGATGTACCATGATATCAAAGAACGAAGGAGGGAAATACATCTCAAGCTGACATAGGGTAACAACCACTTCTCTTTGCAAATTATCGAGAGTATCAGGGTCAATAACTTTGCTGCATAGACTGTTGAAAAAGAAACAAAGTCTGGTAATTGCAAACCTTACATGCTTCGGCAATATAGATCGAATTGCCACGGGCAATATTTGTTGCATTAGAGTGTGACAATCATGAGATTTAAGACCTATCAACTTCAGATCTTTCATTGATACCAATCTACGGATGTTGGATGAGTAACCATGTGGCACCTTAACATTTACCAAGCATTCACAAAAAGTTTTCTTCTCCTTTCTAGAAAACGTGTAACAAGCGGGAGGTAAGTATGTTCTTTTATTACCCATTTCACGTAATTCTGTTAATTCTGACCTTATTCCCATTTCACGTAGGTCCAGTCTGGATTTTATCCCATCTTTAGTCTTACCTGGTATATTTAATAGAGTACCAATGATGCTATCACAGACATTTTTCTCAACGTGCATTACATCGATACAATGCCTGACTGACAAAGAACTCCAATAAGGAAGATCCCAAAATATTGACTTCTTTTTGAATGAAGAATTGTCACTCTGTGTGGCCATACTACATTGTGATTTCTTACCAAATTCATTGACAATGTCTTTTACTCTTTCATAAACAACATCCCCTGGTATAGGTTTAGGTGCACTCCATTCATCATTCCATCCATTGAATGCTTTGCGCTTCCTACGATACGGATGGAATTTTGAAAGAAACCTTCGATGACCAAGATATACAGTCTTGCCGCCATATTTTAGTCTTATTGAATCAGTGTTTTCTTCACATATAGGACACGCTTTAGCTCCTTTGACACTATATCCAGACAAATTCCCATATGCCGGAAAGTCATTAATAGTGCAAAACAACATAGCATGCAAACGAAATGTCTCTCTTGCTGAAGCATCATAGGTCATCACACCTTCAGCCCAAAGTTTCTTTAAGTCATCAATCAAAGGTTCAAGATAAACATCGATATCATTTCCGGGTTGTTTAGGGCCCGATATCAACAATGACAACATAACGTACTTATTTTTCATACACAGCCAGGGAGGAAGATTGTATATAACAAGCATGACTGGCCAAGTGCTATGTTGGCTGCTCAATGTCCCGTACGGATTCATCCCGTCTGTACAAAGCCCAAGTCTTAGATTCCTGACTTCTTCACCAAATTCAGGGAACAATACATCAATCTTCTTCCACTGTGGGGAATCAGACGCATGTCGTAGGATCCCATCATTATTTTTCTTAACATCTGCATGCCACCTCAAATTCTTCGCATCTTTCGGATTTGCAAACAAGCGTTGAAACCGTGATGTTATAGGTAGATACCACAACACCTTGGCAGGAGAACCAGTTTTGGACTCCCCCGAAGTCGTCAATTTATATCGTGACGCACCACATTTTGGACAATCTTTCAAATCTACATAGTCCTTTTGAAATAATACACAATCATTCGGGCATGCGTGTATCTTTTTGGCCTCCATTCCCATTGGGCACAACATTTTCTTTACCTGGTATGTTGAGATTGGCAGCTCGTTTCCTTCAAGAAGAATTTCTTTCAACAAAGTCAACAATTCAGTGAAGCTTTTGTCGCTCCATCTATTATTAGCTTTCAACTTATACAATCTCAGCACAACGCTAAGCTTCGTAAACTTAGCACAGCCTGTGTATAACGGTATCTCAGCATCATGCACAATGTTTGTAAAGATAGGAGGTGGATCGGTGTGCTCTACCCTACAACTATCCAGCATCGCATCAACAATGTCTGCTGGAACTGGTTCGTTCACATTTACATCATCGGAGGCAATTTCTTCTTCCACCCAAGCACTGCTATTGACATCTACTGGATTCGATTTTGAAATCTCTCCATGCCAGTGCCATTCTATATAGCCTTGTACAATCCCGTTGCACATGACATGACTTTTGATTTCCTCACCAGTGTTGAGTTTCAAGTTGTTACCGCAATGCCTACATGGACAGTAGAACCTATCTGTAGGTTTTTTCCTATGTTCCTCGGCAAATCTAATAAACTGATCAAGACCAGATATAAACTCTGGGGTGCAACGATTACGAATGGACATCCATGATCTATCCATTCTATGATCAGAGAAAACAAGTATATATTAGGAAAGCAAGTATATATTAGGAAACAAGTATATAAGCAAGTATGTCGTATTACAGTTCATCATTAAGAAAGATATAAGCAAGTATGTTGTATTAAAATAGACTAAACAATAAAAGAATTTTTTTTGAGGCAAGACAATATGAGAAAATAGTAGTGTAATCATGTAAATGGGAACATTCATGGGAACACACACTTCAATTATAAGCATTCATGTAGCAACTTACAGTTCCATTCATGGGAACACACACTTCAGTTATAAGCATTCATGTAGCAACTTACAGTTCCATTCATGGGAACACACACTTTAGTTATAACAATAACTAAACAAAGGGGTTGGTGTACCCCTAAACATGCGCATAATTAAAAAAACTATTAATACAGACAAGTCTAGATAGATAGACAACTAAATACTACATCAACATGGTCCCGCATGCATCAATAACTTCTTTTTGATGATGAAGCTGTGTCACAAAGCTCTCCAATCCAATCACGCCTCAGATTCAGATTCCGATTCCTCATAGATGATATCCGACGCCGTGCGCTCATACCGCAGAAGATGATCGAGGGTGTCGCAGTTGTTGTTGGTTATCCAAACTTTGATGGAATTATCGCCAACTGGACAGAGAAAAAGCCTATTCCAACGGACCAGATACAGCTCTCCAATCCAATCACACCAACCGGATTTTGATACAAGATTTCCCGCCAAATCATACTCAACCTCGATTACATGTGAATAATTTCCAAAAGTTAGGGTCACTTTACCAGGCATGTAGTGTCTTCCTTTTAGAAAACGCCAATGTTTGGGTATGACCAATTGGTTTAAGGAACGATCATCTAGGATGATGTCCAATTGTTCTTCAATAGGGAACGTTAACATTGACATAGAGGCCCAATTCATAGTCATTGTTATGGGAAGACAGAGACTGCACAATATTAGTATTAACAAAGTGTAAGTACATATAACGATGTTATATATTTTAAGAAAAAGTTGTATAACATCAGTTAACCTTTTAAACAAGTATATATTAGGAAACAAGTATATATTAGTCAATCTTGGACGGGTTTCTAGGCCAACAAACACATTTGATGTCAATCTTATATATAATAAATGTGTACCACCTATCCCATCCTTGAACACCTAATCTCACTTAGGATGTAAGTGTATAATGTGTATTTGGTTTTCAAGAAAATTTCGGCAGCATTTCCCCATTGTTCTCTAAGTACATATGTACTTAGAGAACAAACGGGGAAATGCTATCGAAATTTTCTCAAAAACCCAATACACAATATACACTTACATCCTAAGTGAGATTAGGTGTTCAAGAACAGTCCCAAACTGGGGACTATCCAAGATTTACTCCTACTGAGTAAATCTTGGACGGGTTTCTAGGCCAACAAATACATGTGTTGTCATTCTTATATAAACCCTATAATTCATGAAATCATTCTAATTCAATTTAATATGTTGGGATCACATAATTATATAATGACATCAGAATATATAGAAGAATCATAATTAACATGATTAACAACATGCTCATCAAACTAGGGTTTTCTTGAATATCATCTAATAAATCAAGAATTTCATAGTTTCAAACATGCAATAATTCACAATGCAATGTTATAAACTATAGGCAACATGGATAGATGAAATAAATAAACATCCAGCATCTATCACTTATTCAATCTTCAAGAAACCTTGACAAACATCCAACATCTATCACTTATATAATTTGCATGTATATACACCCTAAAGTGCCACAAATCATATAATAAAACTATCATGTTATGATATTAGGACCACTTAAAGCAGATTAGGCACATTAAGCAAGCAGAGTAGGGAGCCAATTTCGTGCAAGCAGATTAGGCAAGCAGATTAGGTCAGCACATAAAGAACCAATTTCGCGCCTGGGTAGGTCTGCAGGTACCTGGGCAAGAAGAGTAGGGTGAGGTCGAGCTGGTTGAGTACGTGGGTGGCGGCCGACGAGCTCCAGAACCAGCGGCAGTGACTCCGACGAGCAGGAGCGTCAGCCGCAACAGGTAGGCAGGCGGCCAGGCGGCGGCAGGCAGGCAGCGGCCAGGCGGAGGAGAAGGAGAAGGGGGTACGACGGCGCCGGTTCTCAGGCGTGGCAGGCAGGTGGGCACCAGGAGTTGCGGCGGCGCCGGTTGTCAGGCGTGGCGGCGGCGCAGGCGGTTGGAGCAGCAGGGCGGGCAGCAGGGGTGCCAGAGAAGAAACGCGTCGGAGAGGGGCGCCGGAGAGGGGACGCCGGAGATGGGGCACCGGAGAGAAGCGCCGGAGAGAAGCGCCGGAGAAAAACTAGTACCAGCAGCAGAGAAATCGCCGGAGAAATCGCCGCAATAGGGAAATAGGGTAGCAATGAAACATAAGAAAGGGGAAGAGTCGGGCGATCGAAGGTTATGAAGTTCCCCAATAGCGTCGGTTGTTTACAACAACCGACGCCTAAACATCTTTACCGTCGGTCGTTCGCAACATCCGACGTCCATTTGGACGATATTTTCGTGAAAATGTTTGGCGGGAACCACATTCAGCGTCGGTGATTAAAGGACGACCGACGCGGAAAAGGACACTTTTCGCGCAAATTTCCATCGCACATAAGCGTCGGTGTTTTAACTACAGACTCGACGCCGAAAGTGACATTATTTTTTTCGCTCGAAAATTGGATGACATTATGCGTCGGTTTTGTATAAACAACCGACGCTGTATACAAAGCGGTACCCGTGTTTGGCTGGTCTTTGAATATAGACGTCGGTTCTTCTAAATAACCGACGCCTTTAATATAAGGCGTCTGTGTTCCTTAATAACCGACGCCCAGAAAAGCGACACTGAATGCTATTTCTGTAGTAGTGTCTTCAATGATTCCCAAAGGAAGAGTCATAGAGTTATCTGCAAGTTGAATGGTCATTCTAGTTAGGAGAAGTTCTGCAAACCCTAACCTCTTACAAAGGCTAAGTGGCATGATAGAGATGCTAGCACCGAGATCGGCCAATCCCTTCTTACATGAGGAGTCACCGATATGACATGAAATCCCAAAGGATCCTGGGTCTTTCTGCTTCTTGGGCATCTTACTCTGGATGATATTGGAAGTGGTTGTTGCTAGCTTAACAATCTCGTATTCTTCAGTTATGTACTTCCTTGTGAGGAGAGACTTTAAACACTTAGTCCAAGCTGGTATCTCAGCCAGCGCATCTAGAAAGGGTATATCTACATGAAGCTTCTTCATAGCTTCTTTAAACTTGTTGAATCGAGTATCGAGCTTTGTCTGCTTCAAATGAGCTGGGAAGGGAGGACCCAAGCTTGTATACTGGCACATTCGACTCAGGTGTGTCGTCAGCCTCCGCAGTCAATGGTTCCTCCAATCTTGCTTTGTCTTCCTTATCAACGGTTGGTTTTTCCTTCGGTTGGGACTCAGGTGTTGCAGAGTCTTGGTCATTTGCAAAGTTATCATCGTTTGTTTCCTCTATTGGTATCTTAGCATAGGAGTCAGAATAGTTTTTCCCGGACCTAGTGGTGACAGCCTTTAGTTGCTCTGGATGTTTAGGATTGTTTTCAGGTTGTCCAGCAAAGGTTCCAGCAGGTGGCTTCATGCTAGCCGCAAGTTGAGCTAGTTGAGATTCAATAGCCTTCTGATGGGCTTGTTGTTTAGCTATCATAGTCTGTTGCGACTGTAGCATCTTCTCAATAGTTGACAATTTGTCATCAGGATGGATGGAACCGACTTGTTTCCATTGTTGTTGTTGTTGTTGATAGGGACTTGATTGGGATTCTGGAACTGAGAATTGTTCAGAAAATTGTTGTAGTTTCTATTCTGGAAGTTACCTCTGAAGTTCCCTGTATTCCCAAAATTCTATTGTTGGTTATACTGGAATCCTGGCGGGCCTCGTTGTTGAGTATTTGAACCAAGTTGTCGCGAGTTCTCCGCTCCAGAAGGATTTCCATATTGAAAACCTGGATGGTTCCTATTCTGATTCGGATTATAGTACCCTTGACCAGGGATAGTGTTGACGGCATTCAGATTTTCCATTTGACCATTATCTAATTGGACACATGTATTGCTCAAAACAACATCATAGAGAATGTTACAGGCTAGAGTAGAATGGTCAGTTCCTTTGCATGCTTCGCAGAAGAGTGAGGCGGACTTAACTTGCTCTTGTTGTCGAGGGGGCAAACGTCTTCTTTCATAAGCTGCGAGGGATGATTTTAGATGGTCTTGCTTGGCGACTAGGAGTTTGAGATATTTAGCGATAGACTTGTACTCGGGTGTTACTTCGGCCATAGCTACCTTCATCACTCCTTTTCCAACAGGTCTTCCCTAGTTGGCTTGGTTTTCATCTCCAAGGGTGACAACCTTCCATGCGCTATCATAACTCTGACGCATGAAGTTTCCTCCAGACGAGGAATCCAAAAACCTCTTGATATCATCGTCCACACCTCTATAAAAGATTTCAATGGGTTGATTCTTTGGAATGCCATGATGTGGGCACTTTCGTAGAAGCTCTTTGTATCTTTCCCATGCTTCAGCTAGGGATTCTCCAGGGGCCTGGGTGAATTGCATTATTCAGCCCCTAATTTCATAGGTGAGAGAAGGTGGATAAAACTTTTCCAGAAAAACATTTTGAAGTTGTTCCCAAGTGGTGATGGGTTTGCATTGCAAAGAGTTATACCAACTCATAGCTCTATCATCAAGAGAGTACTTGAAGAGGCGGAGTCTGATGTCATCATTTGTGACTCCATTTTGCTTTGTCATGGCACATAAGTCTATGAATCTCAGAAGATGATCTTGACTATCTTCTCCTTGCTTACTATAGAAAGGACTGTTTTGAAGCAACGTAACCCAATGTGCTCTTATCTCAAAATTCAGAGCGTTGATGGGAGGAGGTTGCACTCGGTGACGAACGTCTGCAGCTTTAGGGATCGAGAATTCTCTAAGGTCTTTTTGTAGCTCAGCTTGTTGAGCTGCTACTTGAGCTGCCTGGATTTCTTCTTGAACTGCGGCTCGGGCTTCTTGCATAAGCCTATCTCTTTGTGCATTAAGGGCTTGAGCTACCCTTCTAGCGATTTCCTCCTCTTGAGCCATTCTTGCTTGTTTCTCTCTGTACTGACAGTGAAAGGTTCTGTCTATCTCAGGGTCAAAGCTAGCAGAGAGTCTGGGACTGTCCGAGCGGCGCATACACTAGATTTTATGGGTACCTAGGATGGAAAGATCTTTTACTGGTGAGATGGACACAGTAGAACCGAATTCAAGTATATATGATCGATAGTATCAAAAGTAAAATAAAAACATTAGTCTCAAAAGAACTAGATTTAACTAGATGATTCTGTTGTCCCTGACAACGGCGCCAGAATTTGACGTGGTTTATATTATCGCACTAACAAACTCACTTAGGGTTGAAATCCCTAAGTTTTTAACCAAAACAACATGCAATAATACCACCCGCAAGAGGACGGGTCTTATCGCAGTATAGTTGAGGATCGAATCCCAAGGGACAACATTTTTAAGAATCTTTCTCTAGTCGAATCTAGTTGAATCAAGACTAATACTTAGAACAAGGTTGGTTGATTTTAATTAAACTAAATGCGAGGAAAGTAAAAGAGTAGGATTAAAGGTTGATTAAAGATTAATGATGGAAATCATTGGGATGGTCCCGGGTTTCACCACCACTGCACATGCAATCACGTCCAAACATCAAACATCCAGGCAAGATATAACCATTCAAATAGAGCTACTGTAGAACCCCCCATACGGGCGTCAGGTTCGCGTAAGCATCATCTTAGGTATCAGTTGTCTCGTCACCATCCAGATCACATACTTACGGCTCCGAAGATACAGAAATCCAAATGAAATTGTGGGCCCCCTATACAGGCGTCAAGCACACAGAAGCGTCACCGTGGGATAGATGGCTCGTCACCACACGGATCATACACTTACGACCTTAAGGAATCCCATTCTATTTCTAGTTTGCACTACTACAGAAACATCATTTAGTGTCGCTTTTCTGGGCGTCGGTTCATTAGGAAAACTGACGCCTATACTATTAGACGTCGGTTATTTATGCAAACTGACGTCTATATTCGAAGACCAGCCAGACACGGGTACCGCTTTGTATTCAGTGTCGGTTGTTTATAACAAACCGACGCCTAAAGTCGCCCGTGAAATCCAATTTTCGAGCAAAAAGAAAAAGTGTCACATACAGCGTCAGTTATTTAGATAGAAACTGACGCCTATGGGTGATTAAAATTTGCGCGAAAAGTGTCACTTTCAGCGTCAGTTATCTGTTGATAACCGACGCTGAAAGTAGTTCCCACCAAATAATTTCGTGTAAATATTGTCCAATTGGACGTCGGTTGTTTCCAATAACCGACGCTAAAGATGTTTAGGCATCGGTTATTCAAACAACCGACGCTATTTGTGAACTTAATATCCCACGATCACCCGACTCTTCCCCTTTCTTCTGTTTCATCGCGAGCCGATTTCCCCCTTTCTTCTCTGTTGTCGCCCGACCACGCCGCCGATTTGTGCGCCGCCGCAACCACTCCGCCGCCGCCACCACCGCAACCACTGCCGCAACCACTGCCGCAACCACCGCCACAACCAGCGCCGCCGCCACGCCGCCGCAACCACCGCCTTCTCCAGCCTCCACGACAGCCACCGCCGCGCCACCGTCGTCGTTGCTAGCTGCTCCTCCACCGCCGTCGCGCCTCCGTAACAACTTCTCCAGCCTCCACTGTTGTCGTTGCTAGCTGCTCCTCCACCGTTGTCACTGCTAGCTACTCCTCCAGCCAGAGCCAACGGAGCCTCTTCCTTCTTCCCTCTGACAAGGTTGGTCCTTCTCTACTTTTTTTTGCATCGATTAAATTGTTGTGATAAAAATGCATGTAATGTATTTGATTAGAGTTGGAATTATGTATAAATTCTAATATATTTTTGTCCCAAATCTAATTATATTATAATGATTGTATGAACATGCATATATGTAACTATGTATTTTATTGGAATTGAAAATTATTTGTAACGAATGACAACACATACATGTATTTTTTGGCCTAGAAACCCGTCCAAGATTGACCCATTAGGAGTAAATCTTAGATAGTCCCCGGTTTGGGACTGTTGTTGAACACCTAATCTCACTTAGGATGTAAGTGTATAATGTGTATTGGGTTTTTGAGAAAATTTCGGTAGCATTTCCCCATTTGTTCTCTAAGTACATATGTACTTAGAGAACAGCGGGGAAATGCTGCCGAAATTTTCTTGAAAACCCAATACACATTATACACTTACTAGTGAGATTAGGTGTTCAAGGATGGGATAGGTGGTACATATTTATTATATATAAGAATGACATCAAATGTGTTTTTTGGCCTAGAAACTCCAAGATTGACTCATTAGGAGTAAATCTTGGATAGTCCCCGGTTTGGGACTGTTCTTGAACACCTAATCTCACTTAGGATGTAAGTGTATAATGTGTATTGGGTTTTCGAGAAAATTTCGGCAGCATTTCCCCATTTGTTCTCTAAGTACATATGTACTTAGAGAACAACGGGGAAATGCTGCCGAAATTTTCTCGAAAACCCAATACACATTATACACTTACTAGTGAGATTAGGTGTTCAAGGATGGGATAGGTGGTACACATTTATTATATATAAGAATTACATCAAATGTGTTTGTTGGCCTAGAAACCCGTCCAAGATTGACTCATTAGGAGTAAATCTTGGATAGTCCCCGGTTTGGATAATTTGTATTGGGTTTTCGAGAATGCCGCTTAAGAATGCAAGACTATGTTGTTGCAGAGGCGCAGGCTTACCCGTCCCTTCCTGGGGAAAATTTTCACGGGACTCCAATGCCACAGGGCTACGTTCATGTGGGCCCATTACGTGTGTTACCCGATTGGAGGGAAGCTACATTGCCATATCCCCACCCGGATATTGATACACTTGCTGAGGCAGAAGGCGGGGTCATATTGTGGCCCAAAGCATATGTCGTCTACACTATTGAAATTGTAAGATAAATTTACATTGATTTAGACTGTTAATGTGTATATATGAGGTCAACTGATCTGAAATTATATATACAGGTTAAAAAGAAGACACCAGGAGCACCTAGGCCTCCACCTCCACTTCCCGCATTACTAAGTTGGGTTCCAAATGACCTAACATACCCGTTAGGTCCTGCTTGTAGGGGAATGGCATGTTGGCTACGGGCACATAATATACATTACCCTATAATTGTTTCTTTAGATGCAGATTATGCAGGTCAATCATACGATAGCTCTTTATTTATACAAGATATTATTGAGTTGTTTATGTATGCTTGGCTGAATACATCAATGATAGAGACATGGACAAGGTGAGATCTTGTTTATACATCCATATTCCTTGTGTAGGATCCGGTGATCTGGTTTCTTATATATTAATGCATACGTAATACATGTTTTGCAGCTACTTAGTCGAAGATCAATGCAAACAATTTGCATTTGATCATGTGGGATTTTTTATTCCATCATTGATTAGTATGGTAGATAAAGACCCTGATAGTGTTCAACAATACTGTATAGATGCTTTTACAATTTTTGGTCAGCAAAAGAAGACGATAATAATAGCTCCATTCAATGTCAAGTAAGTTTACTTTATTTATAATTTGGACTTAAGAAAATTCCATATTTATTGTGCATTTTGAGTTATTAGTTGTTAACTTTTTACCTCTATCGGTAGACATTGGGAGTTACTAGTTATTGTCCCCTGGACGTTCACTGTTTATTATCTAGATCCTGCGGGAAGTACATTAAACACTAAAATTGGACACATAATGAGAATGACATTATTCTGGTGAAAAATATTTCATTTTTGTATCTGTTAACATCTGTTATTACATTACTATTTACTTATGCCATTTACTGTGTTATATTAACATGTAGGGGTTTAGATGCATTCCAAAAGGCTGGAGGAACGGTCCCAAGGAAAAAGAACCAGCCAATAAATTGGCAGAACGTACAAGTAAGTTCCCGACTCCAATGTATATATTATTGATGTGAATTGTGCTTAGTTGTATTATTTTGTATGTTTCAATTTATAGTGCGCTACACAAGACAACGGTTGGGCATGCACATACTATGTGATGCGATTTATATAGATGATTATCCGACATGCCGCATTGGACATCGATACCATACATGAGGTATTATATATAGTCTCATTAGTTAGTATGAAATATATCAATCTTATTTTTATATTATTACTTATATATATACATCATTCTCTTTGCAGGTGTTTAAAACTGAACACACTATAGGTAAACGCTTAAAAAATATACATGCTCCATATACGATGGAAGCATTAAATGAAATAAGAGAAGAATGGGAAAAAGTCATACAAGCAGTGGCAATTGTAAGATATAATTGGGATGTTGATAGCGATAATGAATGATACTTTGTAAATGAATATTTCTGAATGTTAATACATGTATTTGAATGTTTCTATATGTGTGAATGTGAGAATTGAATTGATGTCTGAATGTATCTACCTATGTGTGAATGTGTGAAAAGAATATTTGTTAATTTTTGCAGGTTTGTGGCCTATTTGTAGGCTGATATCAATGGATGTCGTAAACCTACAGTTCAGAAACTTAACTGCAGGTTCTCATCCTTCTGACCAGCCACATCAGGCCTGCAAACTGATATGAAAAAAAAATAGATATAGGCGTCAGTTATTTACAGAAAACAGTCAGCAAAGACCTATAGCGTCGATTTTTTGAACAAAACTGACGCCTAATGTGGCCACGGCCGTACTGGAAATGGCGTCGGCTGTTAGTGTAAAAACGACACCTATAATACATATAGCGTCGGTTGTTTAGTTGATCACCGACGCCAAACGGGTTCGCGCCACAGAAAACGGCGTCATCTAGGACACTTTCTGCGTCGGTTACCAATTAAACACCGACACTATATGCCATATAGGCGTCGGTATGTTAGTAGATAACCGACGCAGAATGTGTCCTAGATGACGCCATTTTCTGTGGCGCGAACCCTTTTGGCGTCGGTTTTCTATAAACAACCGACGCCTGTACGTTAAATAGGCGTCGGTTAAAAAACCAACGCCGAAGTGTTCGACCTTTAGCGGCGCCCACATAGGCGTCGCTCAGAAACCGACGCCAAAGGGGGTTAAACAGCCGACGCTAAAAGGCATTTCTCTAGTAGTGTTGGGAGTCAACCGCGTTAATCGACATTCAAAATCTACGCATAGAAGTTCTCGCAATATAGGAAACGAACAAGATATATGCAAGCAAGTGATCAATCCACAAGCACTCAATGACGATTAACAATAAAATGAAAGATTATGTACATGCCATGGAGTGTTTAACAATGAGATATGAAAGCATGGGAAGTGGGGCTAATCCCCGCACCCCAACGAAAGTAAACTACTCGTTCATGGTGAGAGGAACAAGAAAAATAAGAGAAAGAGAAGATTCTGCCATGAGCATGGTGAAGAAGATGATCGCAGCTCCATGGAGAAACAGTCTTCTACATGATGTCAGGGCAGATCTGGACGAGGAGGGAAGAACACCACGGCAGACGGGGTGGATCTTCTATCTCCACCTTCTTCTTCTTCTCGTAGTCGTCGCTCACAGCAGAAGGAGCAGCTCGTAGACGAGATGGTGGCGTGGACGCAGCAGATTTAGATCCAGATCTAGATCTAAATGAGGTGGCTTGCAGATCTGAGTCTTCACTCGAGATCTGGGTGAACAGGCCACAAAACCACCACGGGGTCAGGTTCTTGGCTATGGAGATCGTCTCCTTAGGCCCAGGACAGTCCTGCAGCCTAACGGTGTCTGGAGATGATGCCCTGGCTGACTGGAGTTGTGTCCTATTTATAGGCAGGCTGGGCACCGACTTAAAATCGCGACCTTGTCATTTCTACAGCGGGTTGCGGCTTTTGTCGTGGTCGTGACTTTTGTCGTGGTCACGGCTTTTGTCATGGGCCCAAAATAGAGTATTGGGCCAAGAAGACAAGGCCCAAATGCTCAAAGTGATCTGCACAGAGGTGCAAAAATTCAATAAAAATAGAAATAAAATCAATTAAGCTAATATAAGTTGCATATGAAAAGATAAGGCCAAAAAAGGCTCATTAAAGCAATTAAACCAAGTCATCTCGCATATAAGAAGATAGAGCTAGTAAAGTCGAATAATCATGGCAAAAATGGGCCAAACGAGGCGATTAGACTCAGATGAAAATGCATTCATCATGTTCCCGACGTTAGATGTTGTATACAAGATAATGATTTTTATGAAAAAATGGCTGAGTGCATATGTTAGGAGAGATTATAATGTATCTTTGTTGGCATTTCTTTTAGAGACACTTAGGGCATTTGCACAACTAATTTCCCATGTGTCTAATTGGGGTAAATGGACCCGGTCCTCTCACATGCCAAGGAACATTTTGTTATTCTCTGAGGAATTCTTTCTTAAATAGACTATCCACTCCATATATCGTTAAGAGGTTTAGTTCTTCTATTGCCTCAAATTTCCATTTGTCATGTTGTGATGAAGAAAGTTAACTTCAAATCTTATTTTGAATGATGTTTCTCTTCTTTTCTCTTGATTTCATTACATAAGGAGTCTAATATTGACTGACTTGTTCAGATTACAAGGTTGTGCTAAAAGTGGTGCTTTCTTCCTTCTTTACAATGTTTGGAGTGAAAGGAGTCATAGACTCTACCTAGGCTACTCGTAGATTGACAGACTAGAAAGCTATGTACAGTTAATATGTTCTACCTTGCCTAAGTATATGTTCCTTGTACACGTTTCTTTCCACACATCATTGTGGGCCCTTATGCTTGGTTCATCATTTTTTTTGGCTTTTTAGTGACCTTGGTGAATGGTGGTGTTGAGGTTCTCAATGGTTGAGTTATCCATGACTTCCAAAGTATCGACCATTTCCAGATAGGGGTCGATCAGGCCTGTATTGCATACAAGAGAAATTGTTCTATATTAAGGCGTAGAAGTTAAAACAAAGATTTCATCCCCTTATCCATCTTCATCCTGAATCTTTTATATATTTATCTGATGTAGGACTCTTCCTTTTTAGGTATCTGTCAATGTTTATACAGTACACTATCATGTACTTTTTTCTTAATACATAAATAATTTTGTTTTAAATCTTGACGACTCATTATGTGTGCTTCATATGTTTTCCATCATGTTTGGTTGGTTGCATTCTTATCTCAATCAACGGTTCTCAATCTACTTGTATTAATGCCAGAAGGTTGATCCCAACAAAGGATCAAAGACACACACTTACACGGCAAAAACATGTCGATCCCATGAGAGGCTTATCACAATGTTTAACTTTTTTTTAATCAAACATTTACCATGTACATTATATTTAAATCTAGGGTTGTAAATGGTATGGTATTACCCATTAAACTACTACTCATACATTGTAGGGTAAGATAAGGGTAAGTATATTTTTACCCACCACCCGTTACTATGTAGGATAGGGTAAGGATAAGTATATTTTTTACCCACCACCCGTATCCTTCACTCGCTTTACCCACATGTAAAAATGGTAGGGTAAAGGGAGAATTTTATTCTACTCATTCCACGCATTTATCCAATAGTGTAAGGTTGAATTTATAATTTCAAACTTTATACATATATTAATTCCTACTGAAACCCCAACAAGCCTCACCACTAGTTATTAATTTGTACTATTATTAATTTGATAAACTTTACAAACAAATGATAGCATGCATCACTTTTTTAATCATATATCAAAGAGAATTTTTTTTCAACAAATATAATACACTTTAATGGTTAGACCTTGTTTAAAAATGTAAACATTACATTAATTATTAGCATATTTGGTGTATATGACTAGAAATATGATTATTGGTAGTCTTGTGTTTGATGTATGGAATGTCATTCGAGATTGACATTATATATATATATATATATATATATATATGTATATATATATATACACTCGAGTGTATTCGGAGTAGAATATACTCAAGTAGTTTTTCATTGTAACTCCTGGGCCCACTGCCCGAGGCTCTAGTAGAATTTTAGGAATGATGACTGGCCCCACAGACCACCACTAGCCGTAACGGCACACTTTTTCCTCACTCACGCGCAAGTCGGGGTCAACTTCCTGACTGGTCACCCATCCTAGTACTAATCCAAGTCGAGCACGCTTAACTAAGGAGTTCTTTAGTGATGGGGTCCCAGAAAAGGAGGTGCACTTTGGTGATATGGGTAGTCCAATCATTCCTTTTAAGATCATGTTATCCGAGGCCTCAAATCCTGGGATGTTACATTCATGATGCAATATTTTTTGAAAAATCTATTCTATTGATCTTATTAAACATGTTGTAAATAGCTCATATGCAAAGTTTGAGTATATTTGGACATTTATAGGTCATGTTATAAAGACTGCAAAAATTATGCATTTCAAATTAGTTTCGCGCGTCGATTTTGTTGTTCTTGGATGAGTGACTTACACTCATCCAAATGGGCTCAAAATTTGTATGTAGCCTAGTTATAGTATGATGGTGAAGATCAATGGTTTACATTTACAAAAAAATAGTCTTGATATGAAAACACACTTTAATGTATTCGTGGTGTGATCTGTACACTCGAGTGTATTCTAGCATGCCCCTCTCTCTCTCTCTCTTAATAGTTTTGTGAACGATCTAATAGAAAATGTGAATTTTAATAATCCTGCCAAAATTTTAAATACTTGGAACTACCACAAAGCTCCCCGTTTGATCTTCCTTCCGCCCCTGCCATCATTATCAGACAGACCGGAAAGCAAGCTGTCTGCAGCTCGCTCTACCTGCTACCTAAAAAATCAGTACATTACCGGAATTCGTAAATGTGGCGGCCAAACTAGGCCACGGTGGGATTCTTTGACCAATCTCTATTTTTGGGATAACATTTCGGAACCATTGATCTTGTTTAATCCCCGATGAATGCACCGTACTGTAACAGCATATATTCCCTGTTTCCTTGTTAATTAAAGCTGGACCCGTTTTTGCCGTTTTTGTGCCAAGCCGACACATTTCAAGCCATATCTAGAGGAGTGGGTGTTTGGGTAAAAATTAGATTGAACTAGGTTACTGACCAATTAATCCGAACAGAATCGTCTAATCATTCTTCAAATGTGGTTTGACTTTGTAATTGTTTTTAGCTTCAAGTAAGTGTGAGATATCAAGTCAAAACACCAGGAAGATGGCAATGGTGCCTCGGTCTATTTCTCAGGTTATCAAATGGAATTTCCCTAACCTGAACCGCTCACAGATTGACCTTCCCTGAGCTGACCTGTGGACTTGGTACATGGGCCATGGCAATTTCGAAGAAGCCCATGTGAACCAAGAAATCCAGGAACAGCGGCAAGTTGGCTAGGCGACTGACATGCTCAACGGAGAAGACAAATCACTACTTCCATAACAAGTGGAGCATACCTTCTTGGTGTGTGCCGCCGTGCGGCGGCGACGACATGCTCAACGGCTGCTATTTTGTGCTATGTATAGCTGACGAGGTTTAAAATAAAGTTTTACCATCGGTTCAGTAGTTTGTTAGATCGAAGTCATAAGTGGAGATAACAGTTGAGAAGAAATATCATTGTTATATACTAATAATTGGCGCACTTACACACACATCTGACAGCCATTATGGGCAACATATATATTATAAATTCAATTAATAACCTTTCCTATGGTTTTAATATAGAAGTACTCGTTCTATAGACTGCAGAAAATAACAAACTAAAAACAACAGTCAGCAGGACAACCAGAAGGGCTCAAGTTGGAAAAAAGAAAAAAAAACACGGTGTATAGCAGCATCGAGGAGAGTGTGGATTGACGGAGGAAGCCACCTTATACTTTCCTTTCGTTCCTACTTATATATATTTTCCCTAAGCCAGCAAGTCTCACCTTACCCCTCCTGCCCAAATCACCCATCGAGCTCTGAGCTCTCAGCTCTTCCTTCCGATTCCAGTCTCTCATGCCATCAATCACTTCAGCAATGTCTAACGGTTGGCAGCAGCCGGCGCCGGCGAGACGCCTCTCTCTCATCACCCTATCAGCAGTTTTCGCAGTAGTCCTGGTCTTCACCCCACAACCTCTCTCCGCCCAGACAACTACGACTCCATCATCCCCCATCATCCCGAACCCCGTCGAACCAATCAAGTTCACGAAATTCGACGACACGAATAGAGACCAGTTCCGGTTCCTAGGCAACTCAACCACAAGCCAGAACGCGCTCCAGATCACCCCGGACAGCAAAAACCAGGTGGAACTCTTCATGCTAAACCAGGCAGGCCGCGTGGTTCTGAACCGGCCGTTCAAGATCTGGCACAAGGAGGACGACGGGTCGATCCGTTTAGCTTCCTTCTCAGTCTCCTTCGACGTCAACATATTCTACGACTGGAGCGCCCCACACGGTGAGGGCGTCGCGTTGGCGATCCTCCCCAACGTATCTGGACCACCACCGGGCAGCTCCGGCGGGTTCCTTGGGCTGACGAATGCGACCAACGATGGCGACACCGATAACAAGTTCGTCGCAGTCGAGCTGGACACGTCCATGCAGGAGGAGTATGATCCGGATAACAACCATATCGCCCTAGATGTGAACGGCGTGAAGCATAATCCTAACGTTACCGTGCCGCTGTTCAACGCAACTGGGTTCAATCTCACCGACCGCGGTGCGCAGTACAAGTGGTCGGTGTATGTGGACTACAACGGAAGCACCAAGTCGATGAACGTGTTCATGGGCAAGATGGGCGACCCTAAGCCGGGCAAACCGTTGATTACATCAAACATCGATTTGAGCAAGGTGCTCTCCCAGATGTCCTACTTCGGGTTCTCCGCTTCGACGGGTCCCAACAACTACGAGCTCCACTGCGTCCTCGGTTGGTCAATCACCATCGAGGCCCTTCCTGTAGAAGAACCCTCCGAGAACACCGGCAAAGGTTGGGGACTCAAAGCCGGCCTCCCAGCAGGCATCGGTCTCCTAGTCCTTGTCGTGATCATCGTGTTCTACGTCCGCCGGCAGAGTGACGGCGAGGGCCGGTTGGGCGTCAAGTTGAAGAGCATGCCTGGTATGCCGAGGGAGTTCAAGTACGAAGTATTGAAGAAGGCCACTTCCAACTTCGATGACAAGAACCGGTTAGGGCAAGGTGGGTACGGTACCGTCTACCACGGCCGGCTCAGTGCCGTCGACTCGGCTGCCGTCGTCGGCGCACTGGCAGATGAGGAGATGGGATCGGGACATAACCCGTCCAATGAAGTTGCCGTGAAGTTGTTCTCTAAAGGGACCAAACAGGATGATTTCTACCACGAGCTCGCTATTATCAACCGGCTGCGACACCGGAATCTCGTCCGCCTGGAAGGTATGAACAAAGCTTGCCGGAATACATTTCTTTACTTCTTTTTCTTTCCACTACCCATCTTTTTGGGGTTTGACCGTTTTCGATGAAACATTAACTGCATGAAAACTAGGAGGTTTGACCGTGTCGATAAGGTGTTTTTAGCCATCTTTAGGTACCTTTGTCGGTTAATTATATATACGATCGTGCATTCAAATTATCTACGAAACTGACTTTTTGCCGATTTATATATGGCATAAATGACATTTACTTGACTTATTCAGAAATTGCACAAATAGGTTTTGTAATATATATATATATATTTATATATATTTATATATATATATATATATATATATATATATATATATTTATATTCTTCTTCTCTCGCCATTGTTCCGTGTATTACATGCACACTACTTATCTGTTAAATCATCCTATCAACCGTGTATATGCCCATTATCTATCCAATTTCGCAAGTAAATGTCAACGGATTGGTTTCTCAAAGAACAAAAAAACAAAAAAAGGCAACGGATGAGAACACAACTGAATCCATCCAAGTTTCTATCTTGATTTCAGGAATAGGAAAACATGTAATTGTTTTGTTGAGATGAGAAAAGATTTGCTTATTTCCGTTCATTCAATTATTTATTGGTTTGTTGGTGCATATGTGCAGGCTGGTGCTACAAGAAAGGCAAGCTCCTTCTGGTCTACGAGTACATGCCCCACGGATCTTTGGACAAGCACCTCTTCCACTCTCCGGACACCGTACTCTCCTGGGACCGCCGCTACAAGA
Source organism: Alisma plantago-aquatica (assembly GCA_963693085.1). Lineage (NCBI taxonomy): Eukaryota > Viridiplantae > Streptophyta > Magnoliopsida > Alismatales > Alismataceae > Alisma > Alisma plantago-aquatica. Next base: position 167,297,900 of record OY856415.1, read on the forward strand.
TCCTCACCGACGTCGCCTCCGCCTTACAGTACCTCCACAACGAATACGACCAGACCGTCATCCACCGCGACCTCAAGGCCAGCAACATCATGCTCGACTCGTCCTTCAATGCTCGCCTGGGAGATTTTGGCCTTGCGCGAGCTGTAGACGTAACCCGAGGCTCATACACCGAAGCCGACCTCAGCGGCATGCCTGGAACTCTCGGGTATGTGGCTCCCGAATGCCACCACACCCACCGTGCCACGCCGGAATCCGACGTGTTCGGGTTCGGCGCCGTGGTTCTTGAGGTCGTGTGTGGAAGGAGGCCGCTTGATCATCAACGTGGAGAGAGCAGCAGGATGCTTGCCGACTGGGTGTGGAAGCTCCATCGTGACGGCAGGCTGACCGACGCTGTGGACATGAGGCTGAGAGGGAGTGTCGACGAAGACGAGGCAGATAGGTTGTTGTTGTTAGGATTGGCGTGTAGTCACCCTGTTGCGAGTGAGAGGCCGAAAGCGCAGGAGATTGTGCAGATCATGTATAAGACTAGAGACCCGCCTGTTGTGCCGTTGATGAAGCCGCATTTCGTATGGCCGCCCATGCCGGATGTGAATACCAGTGGGATAACCCCGTCCACGACGTCGTACCTCAGTTCTCTCTCCAACAGCGGCATCATCGTTGGATCCGGCGTCAGCGGAGGAGGAGAAGGAGATGCTACCGGAACGTCAGGGTACGCCGTCCTCGCCGCCCGTCACGTCAGCACTGAGTCGCCACCTGAGTACAACAGCGACCATTACCTCACGTCAGCCACCGACGTCACGCTTGGGAGATGAGATCTTGGTATCAAAGCTGTTTGTTGATTTATTTTCGAGATATTATTACTCATATGGAACGTCACGCCTGACGACGGCCGCCCAGACAGCTGGTGACGATCGCGCGCCATCTCCTCCTGCTACGTTTCCAATTGGATCAAGGCAAGGCAATGGTCGCTCGTCAATGATTTATTCAGCTATCTGGGTGAGAGTACTTGCGTGATGGGCTAAATCACTGGCTACATATTAGTCATTTTAATTGTCTTTTTTATTTTCTTCTTCTTCTCTTTCGTGTGCATAGGATCGATAAGGCTGCTTGCCTTTTTTTAAGCAAATATGTAACTTTTTTTATTTAGACTCATAGTGACACCCCCCTATGAAAATAATTCAGTGTATCAATGTATGTCGAAGCTCACATGGCCCAGCGTGTCTAGGTTTTAGGAAAAAGCTACCACTTGGTCAACAAACAGATGTAAATACATATGTACCATCAGCAATATGAAAAATAAACATGCGATCCCTTTCTGTACATCAATCAATGATTCAGTTATATATTATTTATAAAAATCAAGTAGCAATGGGTTGACATAGAGGCTATTGATATTGCTAAACAACATGTAGCAAGCTTTGCTCTCGGAATGAGCATCTGTAAGATGTCATGGGTCGTCGTGTATTTCCATTGTTATGGGTTTTCAGCAAGGATTACTCCTTTTGAGGTGTGTCGTGGGCAACTGGACGCATGAATGGGTTTGGAAGGGATCAACGGAGGTGGGTAGCTAGGTGCTTCGCCCCAATTCGAAGGTGGCAAGCTGCTAGTGATGTATTAGTGGAAACTCATACACACTTCACACCGCCTCCAAATGACTTTAAGCTTCTAGGCCCCAATCCGAAGGTGGCAAGCTGCTAGTGATGTATTAGTGGAAACTCATACACACTTCACACCGCCTCCAAATGACTTTAAAGGACATGGAATCCTAAAAGTTGTACATATATAAATTGTAATTTTCTTTTCTTGTTCAATTAGACGAGCAAATAATATCCAATTAACTTCAACTTGGATGCGTACACTAGTTAAGGGCTGAGAAAGCTGAATATAGAGTCAGGTTCTACTGTTGACACTTTTAGACATATAAATCATGAGTTATAGATAAAACAATCTTGTAATATATTAATCTCTTCTGGTAGTCAATATATTCTCAATTTTTTTGTCTCTTCCTTTCCCTCATCCAGTAATAGAAAAATTCTAAAGAATCAATTTTGAACTTATTCCAAGTATAATTGTCAATTTATATGACTCACGCCTAACGATAAATTATCCCAATTAATTACATTTAACCCTCAAATAAGTTGGTTATTAGTTAGAACATTATGCTTTCTAGATTTTAAGCATGATAGTACACTCAAATCAAGACAAAATGATATTAAAGCAAATATTATTAAGAGATCATAAGGTAGGGAAAATTTTAGTCATAAACCTAGAGATGGGCAGGTTAGACAACCCACCTCAGTGGTCTAGATGACCAAAATATATTGGTAAACTAAATATTTTGATTGAAAGTTTAGGCGTTAGATGTTGTTGAAAAAAAAATTATTTGGACTAGTAATCAAGTACCCCAAGAACCTTATATTATCCATACTAGTAAGAAAAAACTTAAACACCTCTCATATTCGACGATACCACCTAGAGCCCATCATTGAGAGTGAAAGGTGAGAAACTAGGATATAGACACAAAAAGTTAGGAGTTTAGGGTTTTCATGTTGTGACCTGCCAATCGTGGTTGAATTGGATGCATTAAACACAACAAAATAGTCAAAGGTCACGTCTTTAGGAAAATAAGAGAGGATTAGAAGTAGATTCAAGGTCTGAAACCATGCCCCAATTTTAGGTTTTGTTGATCATCCCATACCCCCCCATTTGAAGAAAATACATAATGATTCATACCCATACCCAACCCAATATGTAATGGGTGCCCATTACAACCCATTTTAACCAACTCCAAATAGTTAGGTATTCATTATTTTTTTTTCATGCAAACATTATGAAAGACCTTCAAGATTACTCTTACCCACAGTTTGCAACATGCCACCTATATGTAATATTGCAAATCCATACTTTTCAAATTTGAATTCTATGTTACACTTTCAAACATAAAAAATTACCCAAAAAATCCTCGACTGGTTTACATGAAATGAAATTTGCATATTTAATATTTGCAACATTGTCTATACAGTTTTTATGAAATTTGCATAAATCTCAATTTTACAATACTCAAACGAACACACAAACATACTATAATGAATTGCAACATACAGGGATACATTATAACGCAAGAAAAGAGTTAATCATCAAAATCCCACCCACTAACCCAATATCACACAACGCTAGAGTGTTGTTTGGACGATCTAGCATCGATGCATGCTGTAGTGTGTGAGGTAAGAACTGAAAGCATCTAATCAGCAGACATGACTCCAGAAAAGGATGTAGCCATGGCCGCGTTGGATAAGGAGAACTTGCCAATGTGCCTGACGAACAAAATCGAGATGGCCTGGAGGGATCAGAGAAGGATATTAACGGTGAGGGCCCGCCAGCCACATCTGCGTACTCATCTATGGGGGGAAATCCCCCTTCTCAGATCCTACTCCACCTCATCCTTCTCTCATCGCCATGCCACATTTAGTTGTTTGTTCCCCACTGGTTGTGAAGCCACCCTGCTCGACATCCAAATTGATGGTTACAGTGGTCATTTTCTTTCACTGGCTTTACCTTTTTGACAAAGCATCCAAAAGTCTCTTCCTTGATCGCAAGAATCAAATTGATTTCTATTTTCCTTACAATTTCCTCCTTGATTGTCTTCATTCTGGTTGATTTTGACTCAGTAACCCCTATCATCCTCTCTTACTTTGTCGCAACACACACACCGAAGTCGGCATAGCTAGGGCAACACAGGGAGACCATAGGGAGAAGAGAAGGCCAAGCGACGTGCCTGGAGGAAGAGATGGACTGTGTTGCAGCATGTCGATGGGGAGGATAAAGAAGAATTAGAGAAAGACAGTGTTTTGGGATGACATTTCTGGTCGGTGTCTCATTTATGGCCCGAGAGATTTTGAGTCTCTTAGTGACTTCCTACTTCTCGTGGCGGTCTCTGCGATAACATGAGTAAAGATCGACACGTCGCCAAGGATCGGTGAGGGGAGAGTGGGGCAATGACTTTTTTTGCCAAGGAATGGGAAATGACCTAATGGGGAGTAACAGGTGATAATGATGGACTTACAAAAACTTACCCCAGAACCGGTATACCCATTTAATCCCAATTATACGAACCAAACCCACCGTACCCACTATTTATTGGGTTGGGCATCATTGGGTTATTTGGGTTATGGGTTTAGTGGGGATATTTACCATACCTAGTTGGAAGTCATCAAATTTGAAAATTCACATCAAAACTACAGAAGAAGTGAGGGGGCATTACATGATTTCATTTAATAGGGAATCAGATCCCTTGAATCGGGTTCGGGTGGCCACCCCAAGCACCTCACCATCTTGCCCATCTTGCAGAAAGTCACCGACTATCACTGATGACCGCTCCAAACACAGTGAGGGTGGTAGTGGAAGGTGTCAGTGTGGTCTCATCAGTTTCATTGATGGTCAATCCACCAGCTCTCATGTGGTGTTGAACGTGTGGAACATGGGCTTCCCAAGCCCTGACTTGTGCCTAGTCTGGTCAGCCCCACCTACAAGAACCACATGCGCCCCCCAGTCTTTGGTGAAGTTGGGTAGTTGACCCATGATTGGAGGGCCCTCACTCACACTCCATTATCATTAGCTGCACAAAGAAATTGTCTCCATGGAAGTTGCATGTGCGAGAGCCACACTAGAGGCCCAAGTTTAGGACTACAGTTCAGGCACCCTACAAGGATGCCTCTCAGACTAACCAAGGCCATGCGGACATGCTAGTGGCCTTGGTTGGAGGTGTAGCTATCCTTCTCAAGATATTGGAGTTGGAGTAAGTGTTACAACCTCAATTTTACATGTGTTTTCATAATTGGAATGTAATAATTTTGTGAATATGGACTTGAACTGAGAAGGTTGTATGCTTTGTTTCAAAGAATGGGTTTCTTTGCAAATTTCCCCTTTAATATGAATTTCGTGATTTCTATTGTTTTGTTAATCCAATAATGGATATAAAAGAGAAGAAAAGACCAAATATTATAGAAAGATAACAGATAATGAATTTTAAGCAATATATTTATGAGAAATGTATAAAAATCTCTAGAAAGTGGCATTAATGGCCACAAATTGATTATATTTAGTTTACATGTGATTACTAATGGAAAGAATAATCAAAATAAAGAATATAGGAAAAGAGGAAAGAGAAAATATATGTTTTAATGCATAATATATGCCTTATAAGTCATTTACTTGCAAATGAAAAAAAGGAGTTATTCCTTTTGATTTTCGGCTTCAAACTTGGAATATAAGTAGATTAAGTCTTTATAGACTTTCCCTTAAAATTTGGTATTATTTGGACGTGTGGTTTGGGAGATATAATTTTTATAAGTATTCCTAAAGTGAGAGGAATACCATTAAAATTGGAATTGCTTTTTATCAGCCTTTGTGGCGCGTGAAACGTGGACCACTGATCTAATATCCAACGGCGATCCACTTGTCTCCCACCTCCATCCCAATTTAGAAACCTGTAATAGATAAAGCAAGGAATCGATTCACACGTTCTCTCTCCTTGATCAACAAGGAGTCCTAAATAGTAACTATTTGATCTGAGGAGAAGAAATCAGACCACGATGACCCCTATTTTTCAGGATTGGTGCATAATAGGGAGTTCCCCAAAATGACACAAGAGTTTCCTCCATGGGAAACCATCCCTGGAAGGGCAGGGCTATATAAGGGGGTTCGCAGATCCTGTTTCAGGAACGAATGGGTAGGCAACGATTCCGTGATCACCCGAGACCCCTTTCTACCACAGTTTTGTCAATGGATCATTATCATTGTCGGCTCCCCTGTTCTACCTATATCGAGTTATTAGTCGACTTGGCTGGCACTGCCTCAGTCATCGTTCGTCACCGTAGATGGGTCGATTGAGTCGGGCGGGCCGTGCCTTGCTCACTATGGTCTCGGTTCCTCCGCCAGGGCTCCTAGATGTGGAGTCAACACGGGAGTTGACTCGCTATCCACAATACAACGGCGAGAAGAGGAGTCTCGCGAGGAAGAAGAAGGGGAAAGGGAGAAAAGACACTTTTGCCCATAAGGATTGTGAAGGAATGGAGGGGAAAAGTTGTCCTTTAACCTGATCGCTGACCCCGCCTCATTGAAGCAAGCCGCTCTGCTGACGTGGCAACGTTCTTGTGGCAACACATCCCATTATCACACAGATAACGAGGTGTTATGCAAAAATGTGCGGAAATCACCATAACCACAGATTATGAAAACACGGGTTAATTAAAACCGATTTCGGAAAACTGATAAACTGTGAAACTATTACTTTCCAGTCCTCATCCTGCACAGAAACATGTCATATATATATACATACACGAGATCTGATACATGTCCACTGCTCAGAAACAACTATTCATCCATCACATGAGTTCACCACCTGTTCTTATACAGAAAAGGCTCACATCCGACCAACAGCAGGATATACAAACATCATCGATCGGTCATCGTGAAACAACGTCAAAACAATGCCAAGGACCTAAGAGTACAGGGATGACCCTAGACTCTACTACAAAATATCCAAAACAGCAACATATCCATCGCTTGCCTTCTACTGCTCCTCAAGTTGCTCGGCCGCAACACCACGACCACGACGACGCCTACCTCGACCACCTAAAAAGGGGTTAAACCAGCGGGGTGAGACAATTGAATAATTGTCCCAGCGGAAAACATAACTTCCCACCGCAACTATAGAACCTCAGTAAGATAGATTATAACAGCAGATATCTAATAACAGGTATAACAAGAGCAGTCTATATAATATAGATTATTCTTACCAACAAGCTTACCCGCTATACAAAAACATATAACCAGATATATCTCAAGGAATATGATTAGCAAGATAACATGTATCCCTATGTACATGATTATCAGAACAAGATATGATGTCACATAACCTGCTTATCAAGACCAGACATATTATCACATAACCTGCAAGATATAATGAAGATATTACACAAGCAAGGCCTCAACCAATGTTTCGTGTTTATCCTAAGCAATAAGCACTAAACGGCTGTATTACGTATTATTATGCCCTGAGGATTTGAACCGTACCGTTCAAATCCAACCTTCGGTTATGAAACCCAAGCCGGTGCCATACAAGGTCAATGGAAGAGCCAGACTCCACGACCTCCCACCTCGTGGTCAGTACACGAGTACAACACAAGCAGGACCGCAGTCACATGCTGAAGTGGTCTAAGTCACAGGGTCAGCTCCATAGGCTACCCTCACTCTAGCCCGCCTTGGTACAGGTCTCGACGCTAGTAAAACTGAGCCACGGGCCTGTTCACCATGCTCTGAGCCATGAAAGCATTCATGCTCTACACATCACATATCCTGAGCCATGGGCCTGTTCACCATGCTCTTCATACGTATCTGAGTATGTAACCGAAGTTACACTCTTACCTCCTCATTTTCAGGCTAGGAGCAGCCTACACATATTCAACAATATGCGCTTCCAGGTTAACCCGTAGGAGAACCTGTTTCACCATCACCAAGTCCTGACGATGATGGATCTATGGCCAGGGAAAACTACATGATATATTTCACTGTGATTAATTAGTATCTTTTAGATGGATTGCAAGATTCAACCAAGTTGTATAACATGCAAGATATAATAGAAAGTAACCAACATTATATTATTATTGAAAACACATCAACCTGATCCATCTCAAGGATCTAACATCACATGTTACTACTTGGCCTCTTGCCAACCATCCAAATCCATCTTAAGGATCATCACATACCATGGGATCTCAATCCTTCATCATGTATTGTCACTGCCTCTCAAGGCTCACATCATCATCATGGGACAAACACATCATACGTACAACCTCATAGATAATTATCAGAGTGATGTTACTCATCACATATGTCTCATAGCCTTTTCATGGCTAATCATCACCTGCATGGTTAGGATACACAATAATCGTAGATTCAACATAAGGAACATGCTACCATCATAAATGCCATTCAAAATACTCTACTTATCATTCTTACACTATTTGTTGATCAAGTGTATAAAGTACATCATTAGCAAGCCATCTCTATACTTATCCTTATCTCAGAACTATATGAATAATCAAGATGTTCAAACATACAAAACAAGTACTATTGTTACCACTACCATTATGTCACTATCATCATTATTATCATTATTATCATTATGCAAGCTACTAGTGTAACTATCACCATTCTCATTTAACAATTAAGTATAAGGATTACTTCATGCATATCATTACTATCATTATTGTCATCATTATTATGATCGTTATTACTATCATCTTCTTTATTATTAACAAATAAGCATAAGAATCACATCATGCATCTTATTACCATTACCTTCCTCATTATCATCACTACTACCATTATCATCATTATGATCAGCATTATTACTATCATTATCATCATGCAACTACCATTATCATCATTGTTACTATCATTAGCATTATTATTGTTTGCAAGGCATCATATTCATTGTTGTTATCACTAACAAGACACCACCATCGTTTATTGGTGCATAGCTAATCACTTCCACATCACAAAGGATCGTTACTATATGATTACAAGACTCTCACCATAACTCATCACCGCCCTCACTAAAACCTATCAAGGCCTGTCGGTTGACACATACCCAACCCTATCGGCCAGCACCACACAAGGCTGTCGCCCACCATGGCTATCGGCCATCATGGGTGTCGGACATCATGGTTATCGGCCACCATGGCATGCATGGCCTATCGGCCAACATGGCTATCAGCCAACATGCATGGTCTATCGTTCAAGGCAAGGAAACCAGCCACACATGGCCATGTCATCCGACACAAGAAGAACCACACCTGGTCTATCGTCTATCAAGAGAATAAGAGTGTCGTTCAACTCAAGAGGAACCTTCTCTCCCAACATGGTCGGCATATCGACCAACACAACATTCTAGCCTATCATCCAACCCTAACACACCTGCCATACATGGCCCTATCGTCCACCACATGGACAAGGAGATCACTCAACTCAAGAGCACCCACCATGTCGCCCATCACGAGGTACCCATCTCGCCCAACACCAAAACAAGAGAGGGTATCGCCCAACACAATAACAAAGGGATTGCTTATCATAGGAACCATATCGTCCAACATGGTCACCATGTCGACCAACACAAAGAACACCACTATGTCGCCCATCACAAGAACAAGAGATGATGTCGCCCAACAAGGGTCATCTTCAACCTCCAACTCAAAGGAGCACAAACCCTAGATCACAAGGTACACTAGAAACCCTAAACCTTAAGGGGATATCAGCCACCAAAGGAAACTCAAGCAAGGTACAAGTCTAAGCTACTAATCTATGAACAAGAACAAGAACAAGAACAAGAGGTAAAGAAGTTAGGGTTAGAAGTTATGCAACCCGCCTTAAGCTCCAAGCTCCAAGGAAGAAGATGCACTTCAAGATCCAAGGGATGTCGTCCACCAAGCTTCTCTAAGAAGGTGTATCGGCCACCACAAGCAAGAAGGAGAGGGGTGTCGTGCACTTAAGGTGGAGGAGAGACCAAAAGAGCAGAGGAAGCTAAGGCAAGGGAAAGAGCTACCTATATAGAAAGAAGGGGAGGAGAAACCAAGGTAGAGCCATGCTAAGTGTCGTCCACCCAAGGGACACTTGTCCTAGGGTTCAAGCCAACACACTAGCACACCAAGAGACACTTGTCAATGATGCACACCAAGTGTCCACCAAACATGGTCAAGGTTGGACCAAGCAACATGGGCGACACAACTAGCAACTCTGCTGGGCGACACACGCTACTCCAGGTTGACACACCACCTCTAGGTCGACACACACTCTTCCTTTGGCGACACAAGCTGGTCTTGGCCGACACAAGGCTCAAGCAAGCCCAAACAAAGCACCGCAAGACCCAAACAAGCTCAAGTAAGGCCCAAGAAACTCAAACAACAAGCCCAAGCCTTCCTCTCAACCCTAGAGGAAGAAAAGAGGGGAAAACATCTCACAAGATGGCAAACTTTCACACAAAACCCTAGACTTGGGTTATTTGCAAGTAGCCCCTCGAACTCTCAACAAAGCACAACAAAAACCCTAATCACCACTCAAAGGTGATTAGCAAGCATCAAACCACCAAGGTTAAGCAAAACAAACAGGGTAAACCCTAAACGCAGGTCAGGGTCCTTACAGTTCTATTGGTCGAAAAGGTAATTCCTTTATTAATTCGTAATTAAATATTGATAACTCTGATTAGGATAAGTAATATATGAAAGTTGATCAGCAGAACATGGGGAATCTAATAAAAATGGATTTAGAGTCTGAATCTGATCCTAATATGAAAAGTAGTTAAAGTTGCTAACGTTAATGATTGAGATGAATCAAAACCCTAGCTTTTGATTTAGGATGAGTTTAAGAAACTAAGTTGATGTTATTAATCAAAGATTAGATTTTTGGACATAAAAGGAGTAGTTAGATCCAAAGGTGTAATTTTTGTGCCTAATTGGCTTAATTTAGGGTTTCATGTACATGTCTATGCTTAGATACCTTAATTTAGGTGATGATGACTTTTAATGGTTTTAAATGTTCAAATCCATGAATAAACAAAGATGTAATGATACTAAGTCAATTTGAGTATAAAATATCCTTAATGTGGATAGTTTGAGCAATCAGGGTTTAATGAGTAGAAAAGCTACTTTTAGGGTTTGTTGACCTAAAAAGGGTAATGTATGAGAAATTGATCTAAGAAACCCTAATGCATCCTAATGAGACTTAGAAAACCTAGAAAGGTATCCCAAGTCAATATAGAGTTGTTTGGATGTGATGGTAACAACTAGGTGTTGTGCATTGATTTTAGGATCCCTGATTGATTGCTTGATTGGTTATTATTGATTATTCTGACTTGGACATCAAGTTACCTCTAGAGAAGTTATGTAGTTATGCTTATGGATATTCTGATATAGTTTTCTGACATTTTCTGAAGCTTTAATCGGTTGCTTGAAATAACTGTTAGATGAATTTTATTTCATGCAATTATAGAGTGACTATGATTATCACCTTAAACCTACATGCATAACTAGCTCAGATCCTGGTCCTCCTCTGTAGCTTTGGTATGATGACCTAGTATATGGATACCTATGAGGTAGGACCATCAGGTTATTGGATAACCTAGTACATGGCTACCCACAAGGTAGGTCCATTAGGTTATCATGAGTCAGAGATTGGACTACCTTTGGGTAGGGCCATGCAACTCTACAACCCTAGATATTGATCTACCTGTAGAGTAGGATCATGGGGGTTAGTTGAGATCTACCATGTGAGAGAGGTAGTACCCATGTCCACTACATGGATAGCACAGAGGTATTGATTGGTATGGATTGAGTAGTGTTGCTTAAAACATAAATTTTTTTAATGATATTTGGTTGCATAAGTTGTTATCCATAGTTGCACGATTATTGGTTCCCCTACATACTAGTATAATTCATTATACTGACCGTCATTTTGTTTGTCGGCATTTTAGGTTAACTAGAAAAGGGATATTCAGTAAAGTGACATTGATGGAAACAAGTTCAAATAAGGATATGGAGGATTTTAGATAGATCAGTTCTCTTCGGGTAAAGTCTCCACTCCTATATTTTGTAAGGTAAAGTTTTTATCCCATTTAAAGTTTAGTTGTTGTGTAATTTATTAATTATTGTTGATTATTTGCAAAACCATTGATCCTATTTTGGGATAACATATCTGACTTCTTGGTCTCCCTTAATTGGGGGTTATCGGGAGGCGGGGTCATTACATTTGGTATCAGAGCTGTGGTTTTCCATTTAATCTTCCGTAATTATTAAATTTTACAAACTCTTTAGAGCCCAAGGGAGTTATTAGAGGATTTTCTAAGGATCGAGGTGTCTAGAAAAGGATCACGGTCTGGGGGATGGAAATATTCTCCTCCACCCCGCTAGTCAATCATGAGGACTCCCAGATGTAGTGTGACTGTCTGGCCAAAATCCAAAGAATTGACTCAAAATAAGATACCTCTAGGTTTTCTCATCTATCTTCGTCCTTTCTCTACCTCTTATCTCTAGAAAAGCATTAAGAGCTTAGGATTTTCTCTCTCTCTCCAACACCTCCTATGATTGGGGATTTAAAGTGTTAAGGATTAAGGGATCCTCCACCCAACAATAAAAAGCATGTAAACAAGATGTCATGGACATAAGTTTTGATAATTAGAAACTCAGTTTGAGTTTAGTTGCATGCTTAGGTGACATGGCCCGTGTTGCCATGCTCTTGTTTACCCCTCAGGAGAATGCTAAGGTTAACCCATCTTGTAGGAATAGGAGGAGAGAGTTAGACTTGGAGGAAGAATCCTCCATGAAGAGGAAGAGACATGGTGCATCCTCTAAGAACGATGCTGACCCAAACCCTAAATGATGGATGGAGAAAGAGAAGATACATTGAGTTGGATATCATAGTTGACCATGCATGCATGTACATAGGATAACCATGCATGTGGTACAGAGGTTTTTGAGTATCCTTCAAGAGCATGAACTATGTGTAGTTGGTTAACCCTAGTCCCTGGTGGCGACCCGACCTTGGAGGGGTCATGCTTGTTAGGGTGAGGGATAATTCCCTGATTGGGAAGGTTAGTGGTAACCATATAAGAACCCTAACTACTATATATGAGTAGAAGAGGGGGCGTGCACCTACATAGAAGAGAATTGGAACAAGGCTGACAGCAGGTTTTAGACCTAGACCCGAAGGGTTATGCCTGATGTTCATGAGATGAGCATGCATATCGTTGGATAATCTTGGTCATAATTAGGGTTTGGATCATACGTTTCACCCATGTAGGTGTATGCATGTATCCTTAAGAGCTTGGTTTATTAGAGAGAGAACCTCCAGTGGTAAGGTTGGTTGTAGGGTTAGCTCTAGAGAGAGAGCAAGACCTAAGTAAGAAGGTTGAACACCTAGACTCCTAGACATGAGGAATATGAGAAGTTGGGCATGATATGACCTAGAATGGATGACCTACGTGGAGGTATGTGGTAGCCTCATACACGATCCTTGGAGGCTTGTCGTACCCTAGTTGCCTTTAGAGGAACCAAAACCTAGAAATAGGAAGAGGCTTCTTGAACCGATGTACATAAGTGGTAGGTGCTTACCTTACCTTATAGGTATAGAAAGTGGAGTTCCTTAGACCGTAGGGAGGTACACTAACAAGTTATGATGTCTCACACCAAGTTGGTTGTCCTAGAGTAGGACTCTTAGGTGTTGTTCACATGGGTGAATAGTAGGAAGTGCATGCCATACCTTGTACCTGTTTGGTTCATGGTTGAAAAGTTGAGCATGCAGTCAGATAGTTGGTGCATAAGAAGAGAACCTAGGGTTCCTTGACCTAAGAGGGGAAGTAGTAGTACCTGGTGCACCTGATGCTCACAATGATGTTTGAGTTTCTACGGATTCAAGAAAGGCACCCCTAATGTTTAGAGGAAAAGGAAACCCCTTGGAATAAGGTATAAGTTGGACGCACCCCTCACACATAGGTTGGTGACATATGCATATATGATATTGGTCCAATGTTGAGGAATAGGAACAAGTATGACATACCAAGGAAACCTAACATGGTTTAGTAGGTGGTCTTCTTGTTAGCTACGTGCCTTAGTAGCTGGATAGGGCTAAGTATGCACATGATGATGTAAACCCTAGAAGTAAGGATGTTTGTGACTTTTGTAACTATTAAGAGATAATTTTCTCCCATCCTGGGAAGGGAACCTTCTGTGGGGTAAGTACCGACTTTGGTTAGGTTTGAGGTAACATAAAGAGGTCCCTCATAGGATCTTGATGAGATAAATGGAGAACACATAGTTTGGGCATGAATCTATAGACTCGGGTTTGACCATCTCTAAAGGGCATGAAGATATGTTGCCAGGGAAGTAACCTTATGGGGCCTGACCAAGTTAGGTAGGTCGCCATGATCCCTATGAGAAGATGTAGGTTTGACCATGAATGCCCATAGAGATGATGGAGTTTTGGGTAAAGATTCAAGAATGAGATGTGCTATGATGGAATCCTAAGTCAATACTAAGGTCATGAAGAGATAAGACTGATGTAAGTAGGAGTTGTTTGTTCCCTGGATGCACGAGACCATAGGGTCGAGAGGTAACATCTTCCTTTGCCCAAGTACCATGGGTTAGGAGGTTGGTCACCTTCATGAGTTCATGGGGCCTAAGGGGTAAATGTGATAGGCACTCCCTAGATGCATAAGGGTTAGATCACTCCAAAAGTGTCGGAGCCCTAGATACCTTGAGGCAATGACTAAGGGTTGTACGTAAGAGTGATGTGGACACCCAAGAGTGTTTAGAAACAGCCTTACCATGGATGTAAAGATAGATGGGAGATGTTATGATGTAGAGACATGAGAGGTAGGTTTCAACTTATTTTGGAAAGTGTAATGGTGTTGTTTGATGCACCATCTCTACTCTTAGAACGCGATGAACTCTGTGTTTGGACTGCAACCAAATGCTTATTTCATCTTGTTATTGGTGTGATAGATAGGGAAAAAATGCATGCCATATACTAAGGATGAAAGTGATATGAGTTGAAACCCTTCTATGATGACTGGGGATAAAGGAAGTACCACACCTTATGAGAGTACATTGGAAAGATGGTTTGAAAGGAGAACAAAAGTTATATGAAGAATGTACCTTCCTGGAAGTAGTGGGAATCTATGAGCCATAAGTTTGGGTTTGATAATCGAGATGATGAGCTCGACATTTTCTTGACTCAATTAGACCTAAACCTGAGAAGAGGATGTTGAGTGAAGTATATGAGGTTTTATGTTTCACCATCACCTACCATGTAAGGATGCTTAGGTGGTAACGAGATGTTCACAGTAGAATATGGCTCAGGTATACACCGGTCTTGCATAGCCAGCAGTGAGACTAGAAAAGGTTGTTAGGTGAACCCTACGATCGTTAGAAGATGAGATTTATGTGGCTAACACTCAGATATAAGGTGACCAGTTGGTCGAGTTAGTGGTTACTCAATTAGCCAACCCAGAGCTTGATGAGATAAAGGGATAGTTGTGATAACCTCAGACACACTTAGGAAAAGGAGGCAGTGAAATCCTCTAGTAAAGTGTGTTAGGGTTTATGAGGAGTCACCCTTGTGAAATCATGACATGCATGAGATCATGATTTTAAGCTCACCATACACCGCAATACTACTAAGATGATAAAAGGTTTATAGTAGCACTTTAAATACATGTGAGGAAGAAGTACATAGAGTTGCATGTGTCTTGTCGCCATGCATGCCAGGAAGTGAAGGCCGAACACCGGTAACTCAATGAGTTGCTACAGATGATGAAAAGTCCCTAACAAGAATGAGGGTGGATCACCATGAATAGTGTAGTGGGTTTCCCCCAGACTAAGAGAGGTCATGATGCAAAATGGGTTATGGTGGATCACCTTACCAAGTTGACCTTATCCCTTGCCTAAGAGAGAGCACTATCAGTATGACAGACCCGGTTGAACTATACATGAAAGAAAGATAGTTCAACTACACTATGATCCGAGTTCAATATCTTGAGCATGACCTCAAGTTTGCTGCCATGTAGTGGAATTAGGTGTAAGAAGAACTTGATGCTAGATTGAAGATGAGTATAGCATATCACCCCTGACTAGTGGACAATCAAGAGAGTATGAGCCAAACTCTAGAAGGTCTGATGAGAGCATGTGTGCTCGTTAAGGGTGATACATGAGAACAGTTCTTGTCCCTAGCAGAATTTGCTTGTTATGATAACCACCATAGCCAGTATCGGGAGGTATGATGCTCTGTAAGGGAGAATGAGTCAGTCCCCACTTCACTTGGATGATGTTGGTGAGAGGACCCTGTGAAGGTCAAAGAGAGATCATAATGTATGCATATAAAGACACTTTGAAAAGCCCAGTATCTACTGGAGTTGTGAGCCGATGCAAGGCAATCTAACATGCAGTTCACTTGAGAGGGGAAGGATGTTAAGAGGGGAAGGATGTTACAACCTCAATTTTACTTGTGTTTTCATAATTGAAATGTAATAATTTTATGAATATGGACTTGAATTGAGAGGTTGTATGCTTTGCTTCAAAGAATGGGTTTCTTTGCAAATTTCCTCTTTAATATGAATTTTGTGATTTCTATTATTCTGTTAATCCAATAATGGATATAAGAGAGAAGAAAAGAAGAAAAGTCCAAATATTATAGAAAGATAAAAGGTAATGAATTTTAAGCAATATATTTATGAGAAATGTATAAAAATCTTTAGAAAGTGTCATTAATAGCCAAAAATTGATTAGATTTTGTTTAAATGTGATTAATAATGGAAAGAGTAATCAAAATAAAGAATATAGGAAAAGAGGAAAGAGAAAATATATGTTTTAATGCATAATATATGCCTTATAAGTCATTTACTTGCAAATGAAGAAAACGAGTTATTCCTTTTGATTTTCGACTTCAAACTTGGAATATAAGTAGATTAAGTCTTTATAGACTTTCTCTTAAAATTTTGTATTATTTGGACGCGTGGTTTGGGAGATATAATTTTTATAAGTATTCCTAAAGTGAGAGGAATACCATTAAAATTGGAATTGCTTTTTATCAACCTTTGTGACGCGTGAAATGTGGACCATTGATCTAATATCCAACAATGATCCACTTGTCTCCCACCTCCAACTCGATTTGGAAAGCTATAACAGATAAAACAAGGAATCAATTCACACGTTCTCTCTCCTTGATCAACAAGGAGTCCTAAAGAGTAACTATTTGATCTCAGGAGAAGAAATTGGACCAGGATGACCCCTATTTTCCCAGGATTGGTGCACGATAGGGAGTTCCCCAAAATGACATAGGTGTTTCCTCCATAGGAAACCATCCCTGGAAGGGAAGGGCTATATAAGGGGGATCGCAAATCGAAGGGGTAGGCGGCGATTTTGCAATCACCTGAGATCCCTTTCTACCTCAGTTTTTTCACTGGATCATTGTCATAGCCGGCTCTCCTGTTCTACTTGTAACGAGGTCTTGGTCAACGTGGCTGGCACTGCCTTAGCTGCCGTTCATCACCGCGGATGGGTCAAGTGAGTGGGGCGGGCCGCGCCTCGCTCACCTGTGGTCTCGGTTCCTCTGCCAGGGCTCCATGGCGCGGAGTCAACACAGAAGTTGACTCCCTGTCCGCAATACAGTAGTGAGCACTAGTACATAACTGACCTTTAGTGTCAGTTATTTAGGGCCTTTAGTGTCGGTTTTAATGCGAAACCTATGTGGGCACCGCTAAAAGGCCAACTGTTAGGCGTCAGTTCTCAAACCGACGCCACAACCATTCACGCGCCACCAAAAATGCACCAGCAGGGGGTATAGGCGTCAGTTATTAGCTTTGAAACCGACACCATAAACCTTCGCGCCACAGAAAGGGCGCCATCTGGGGCACTATTGGCGTCGGTTTATTAGTAATAACCGACACCATCTCACCCGCTGCCATGGTCGTGCTGGCCAGCACGGCTGTGTTGTCTGGCCCGCTGCCACGGCCGTGCTGGCCAGCATGACTGTGGTGTTGGCCTCATTAGGGAAATCGATGTCGGTTATTGATAACCGACGCCACATCACATGCATTAGGCATCATTTTTAATTATTTATCCGATGTTGTAACCATTTGTCATCAGTTTTAAATAAATAACCGACGTCTGTTGCAAGTTTTTTTATCAGTCTGCAAACCTGCTGTGGCTGGTCGTAGGATGAGAAACCTACAGTTCAGTTATGAACTGCAGGTTTTACGACATCCATTGATATCAGCCAACAACAGGCCACACTTGCAAAATTAACAACGTTAATTTTCACACATTTAGAAACCTGCAGTTCCATTCGATTTTCACACATGTAGAAACATTCATGTAGCAATCTATAGTTCCATTCATTTTCACATTCAAACATGTAGAAACATTCATATAGCAACCAACAGTTTCATACATTTTCACATTCACACATGTATAAACATTCAGACACATGTAGAAACATTCATACATGTAGAAACATTCACACATATTATAATTCAGAAATTCATTTACAAAATATCATTCTTTAGTCATTATTTGCTATCAACATCCCAATTATATGTTAAAACCCCCACTACTTGTATGGCTGTTGCCCATTCTTCTCTTACTTCATTTAGTTCTCTCATCGTATAGGGAGCATGTACATCTGGTAGGGCCTTTCCTGTAGTGTGGTCAGTTTTAAATACCTACAAAGAGAATGATGTATATATATAATTAATGAGATATAAATAAGATTGATATATTTCATATTATCTAATGAGACTATATATAATACCTTAGGAATGGTATCGATGTCCACTGTGGCATATTTAATAATCATGTGCATAAATCACATCACATAGTATGCACATGCCCATCCGTTGTCTTGTGTAGCAAACTATAAATTGAAACATACAAAATATTAAAAAATACAACTAATTAAGCACTGTTCACATAAATAATATAGACATTGCAGTCGGGAACTTACTTCCACGTTCTTCCAAGTTATTTGCTGATTCTTTTTCTTGGGGACCTTTCCTCCAACCTTTTTGAACTCGTCTAACCCCTACATGTTAATGTAACACAGTACATTGCATAATTAAATAGTAATGTAATAACATATGTTAACAGATATGAAAATGAAATATTTCTCACCAGAATAATGCCATTTTCATTATGTGTCCATATTTTGAATTCAATTTACTCCCCTTAAGATCTAGATAATAGACAGTGAACATCACGGGGATAATAACTAGTAACTCACTAGTACAGAAACAACGTTCAATGCCGCTTTTCTAGGCGTCAGTTATTTAGATAAACTGACGCCTATGACATTCAACGTCGGTGCTGTAGGTCATCCGACGTCTGTAGTCAAGACACGGGTACCACTCTGTATTCAGCGTCGGCTGGATAACAAACAACTGACGCCTAAAATCACCCGCGGAATCCAATTTTCGAGCGAAAAAAAATTTGGCACATACAGCGTCGGCGTTTTACCAAAACACCGACGCCGATATGAGATGAAAATTTGCGCGAAAAGTTCCAGCTTAGGTGTCAGTTATCCTTTGATAACCGACGCCGATAATGGTTCCCGCCAAATTATTTAGGGCAAAATTTGACTAATTGGGCGTCGGTTGTTTAAGTAGAACCGACGCCAAAGACGTTAGGTGGCGGTTTGATGTTAGAACCGACGCCTAATACCCACTTAATAAACCCTCGAACGACGGCCACTGTTCGGGTACCCTTTCTTCTGTTTCATCGCGAAGCAACAGTTCTGCCCCTCTGCTCTTGCTGCGTCGCCACCCTCCCGCCCAGTGCTGCTCGCCGTCGACACCCACCTGCTGCTGTCTCGCCACCGACGCCCACCGCCGCTGCTTGCTGCTCTACGTCACCTCCGCCATCCTCTTTGCCGCCGACCGCCGTATTCTTCTTTGCCGCCGCCCGCCGTCCTTCCTTGCCATCACCGCTGTCCTCGTTGGCGTCACCGCTGCCAGCTCCGTGCTTGCCTCCGTCCTCCCTGCCGTGTCGCCTGCCTGCCTGCTGCCCGCCGTAGCCTCCAGGTAGTAGCCGTAGCCTCTATTCTTCCTTCTCCCTAGCTCTTTACCAACGGTAAACACGGCCGTGTGTGTTGGCCTACCACGGCCGTGTTTGTTGTTGGTATGGATATGAACAAATCTATATGTAATGTTTTATGTAAATTCTAGGATACGAACAAATCTTTTTGTTTGCATATATTTGTGCTTCTAATCCTAATGCTTGACCTAATTCATTAAATTTTGATGCATGTTGAAATAAGATTTAAACTTGTCCATTCTAGCATCCTAATTTGATTTGATTAAACCCTAACATTGATGAAACCCTAACATTAATTGTGATGAAACCCTAACATGTACATATCTATTATTGTGTTTGTTGGCCTAGAAAACTCGTCCAAGATTTACTCATTAGGAGTAAATCTTGGATAGTCCCCGATTTGGGACTGTTCTTGAACACCTAATCTCACTTAGGATGTAAGTGTATAATGTGTATTGGGTTTTCGAGAAAATTTCGGTAGCATTTCCCCGTTTGTTCTCTAAGTACATATGTACTTAGAGAACAGCGGGGAAATGCTGCCGAAATTTTCTCGAAAACCCAATACACATTATACACTTACTAGTGAGATTAGGTGTTAAAGGATGGGATAGGTGGTACACATTTATTACATATAAGAATGACATCACATGTGTTTGTTGGCCTAGAAAGTGAACAATCATTGTTCTTTATATTACTTGTACATTGGTATAAATTAGAATGAACAATCACTAAATTATATACTGTTTGTATGGAGTCCGGCTTCATTGTAGATATATATTATTGTGTTTGTTGGCCTAGAAACCCATCCAAGATTGACTCATTAGGAGTAAATCTTGGATAGTCCCCAGTTTGGGACTGTTCTTGAACACCTAATCTCACTTAGGATGTAAGTGTATAATGTGTATTGGGTTTTCGAGAAAATTTCGGTAGCATTTCCCCGTTTGTTCTCTAAGTACATATGTACTTAGAGAACAACGGGGAAATGCTGCCGAAATTTTCTTGAAAACCCAATACACATTATACACTTACTAGTGAGATTAGGTGTTCAAGGATGGGATAGGTGGTACACATTTATTATATATAAGAATGACATCACAT
Source organism: Alisma plantago-aquatica (assembly GCA_963693085.1). Taxonomy (NCBI): domain Eukaryota; kingdom Viridiplantae; phylum Streptophyta; class Magnoliopsida; order Alismatales; family Alismataceae; genus Alisma; species Alisma plantago-aquatica. The sequence goes on from OY856415.1 coordinate 167,318,632, forward strand.
TATACACTTAGGATGTAAGTGTATACCCTAATATTTTCCTAATATATACTTGTTTCCTAATATATACTTGTTTTCTCTTTGATCATAGAATGGATAGATCATGGATGTCCATTCGTAATCATTGCACCCCAGAGTTTATATCTGGTCTTGATCAGTTTATTAGATTTGCCGAGGAACATAGGAAAAAACCTACAGATAGGTTCTACTGTCCATGTAGGCATTACGGTAACAACTTGAAAGTCAACACTGGTGAGGAAATCAAAAGTCATGTCATGTGCAACGGGATTGTACAAGGCTATACAGAATGGCACTGGCATGGAGAGATTTCAAAATCGAAACCAGTAGATGTCGATAGCAGTGCTTGGGTGGAAGAAGAAATTACCTCCGATGACGTAAATGTGAACGAACCAGTTCCAGCAGACATCGTTGATGCGATGCTGGATAGTTGTAGGGTAGAGCACACTGATCCACCTCCTATCTTTAGAAACATTGTGCATGATGCTGAGATACCGTTATACACAGGCTGTGTTAAGTTTACGAAGCTTAGCGCTGTGTTGAGATTGTATAAGTTGAAAGCTAACAATAGATGGAGCGACAAAAGATTCACTTCATTGTTGACTTTGTTGAAAGAAATGCTTCCTGAAGGAAACGAGCTGCCAATCTCAACATACCAGGTAAATAAAATGTTGTGCCTAATGGGAATGGAGGCCAAGAAGATACATGCATGCCCGAATGATTGTGTATTATTTCAAAAGGACTATGTAGATTTGAAAGATTGTCCAAAATGTGGTGCGTCATGGTATAAATTGACGACTTCGGGGGAGTCCACAACTGGTTCTCCTGCCAAGGTGTTGTGGTATCTACCTATAATATCACAGTTTCAACGCTTGTTTGCAAATCCAAAAGATGCGAAGAATTTGAGGTGGCATGCAGATGTTAAGAAAAAAATTGATGGGATCCTACGACATGCGTCTGATTCCCCACAGTGGAAGAAGATTGATCTATTGTACCCCAAATTTGGTGAAGAAGATAGGAATCTAAGACTTGGGCTTTGTACAGATGGGATGAATCCGTACGGGACATTGAGCAGCCAACATAGCACTTGGCCAGTCATGCTTGTTATATACAATCTTCCTCCCTGGATGTGTATGAAAAATAAGTACGTTATGTTGTCGTTGTTGATATCGGGCCCTAAACAACCCGAAAATGATATTGATGTTTATCTTGAACCTTTGATTGATGACTTAAAGAAACTTTGGGCAGAAGGTGTGATGACCTATGATGCTTCAGCAAGAGAGACATTTCGTTTGCACGCTATGTTGTTTTGCACTATTAATGACTTTCCAGCACATGGGAATTTGTCTGGATATAGTGTCAAAGGAGCTAAAGCGTGTCCTATATGTGAAGAAAACACTGATTCAATAAGACTAAAACATGTCAGCAAGACTGTATATCTTGGTCATCGAAGGTTTCTTTCAAAATTCCATCCGTCTCGTAGGAAGCATAAAACATTCAATGGATGGAATGATGAACGGAGTGCACCTACTCCTATACCAGGGGATGTTGTTTATGAAAGAGTAAAAGACATTGTCAATGAATTTGGTAAGAAATCACAATGTAGTATGGCCACACGGAGTGACAATTCTTCATTCAAGAAGAAGTCAATATTTTGGGATCTTCCTTATTGGAGTTCTTTGACAGTCAGACATTGTATCGATGTCATGCACGTTGAGAAAAATGTTTGTGATAGTGTCATTGGTACTTTGTTGAATATACCAGGTAAGACTAAAGATGGGATAAAATCCAGACTAGACCTATGTGAAATGGGAATAAGGTCAGAATTAATAGAATTTTGTGAAATGGAAAATCAAAGAACATACTTACCTCTCGCTTGTTACACATTGTCTAGAAAGGAGAAGAAAGCTTTTTTGTGAATGTTTGGTAAATGTTAAGGTGCCACATGGTTACTCATCCAACATCCGTAGATTGGTATTAATGAAAGATCTGAAGTTGATAGGTCTTAAATCTCATGATTGTCACACTCTAATGCAACAAATATTGCCCGTGGCAATTCGATCTATATTGCCGAAGCATGTAAGGTTTACAATCACCAGACTTTGTTTCTTTTTCAATAGTCTGTGCAGCAAAGTTATTGACCCTGATATTCACGATAATTTGCAAAGAGAAGTGGTTGTTACCCTATGTCAGCTTGAGATGTATTTCCCTCCTTCGTTCTTTGATATCATGGTACATCTTGTTGTCCACTTGACTTGGGAAGTGAAAATGTTGGGACCAGTTTTCTTGCATTGGATAAATCCCTTTGAATGATACATGAGCATTTTTAAAGGTGATGTTCGAAACCGTTATCGACCTGAAGGGAGTATTATTGAAGGTTATGTGGCGAGAGAGGTTATGGATTTTTGCAATGACTTTCTCAGTGGTAATGACACTCCTGATAATGACAAGAATATTGAGGAGGGCAAAGGAATTTTGGGATCACGAGTGAAAGTAATCAGCCGTGAGCAGTTGGAACAAGCTCACTTGTATATTTTCAACAATATGGACAAAGTGAGTGTTTATATCGAGGAACATACCAATTTCATAAAGAGACAACATCCTCAAGCAAGTTCAATGTGGCTTGCTAGAGAGCATAATAAGACTTTTACTAAGTGGTTTGAAGATAAAGTCTTACATCAACTATTTCAAACACCAAATGATATTACAGAAACTATCAAATGCCTCGTCTTTAAACCAAAACTGAATGTTATGTCTTATGAAGGGTTTGACATTAATGGATTCACATATTACAAAAAGCGCCAAGATGATAAGAGTGTTGTCCAAAATAGTGGGGTCACTCTTCAAGCGTCGACTATGTACTTTGCAAGTGCAAAGGATAAGAGTCCACGTGAAGCTAAAATGTCATATTACGGTGTCATTGAAGACATTTGGGAGTTTGACTACATAGATTTCAAAATTCCTCTCTTCAAATGTAATTGGGTTGATAACACCAAAGGAGTTATAGTGGATGAATTGGGTTTCACTTTGGTGAACTTTGAAAAGATTGGCGAGAAGGGTGAACCATTCATATTGGCATCACAGGCGAAACAAATATTCTATATCGATGATCCTGCGAATGATAAATGGTCAGTTGTTCTTCATGGTAAAAGACAGTTCATTGAAGATCCTATAGATGAAGAAGAGTACTATGATAAGTATGATGACTCCAGTCCATTCTCAGTTGGGTTGCCAACTCCACAAAATATTGAAGCTAATGATGACTTATATGTGCACGGAGATCACAATGAAGGATTGTTAATTGATAAAAGATCACAACTTTAGAGACATGTATGTTTATACAAATGCTAAATGTTTGACTTTTTCTAGTTAATACAAATGCTAAATGTTTGCCTTTTTCTAGTTAATACAAATGCTAAATGTTTGCCTTTTTCTAGTTAATACAAATGCTAAATGTTTGCCTTTTTAATGACATTTTCAGATGGCTGACCATGATGAGCATGAAGTCCATGATGAGCATGCTGTCCATGACGAGCATGGCGAGGATACCAATGTAAGTTCTAAAAACATATCCTGTATTTCTATAAAATTCATTATCTTCTAGTTATGTCATATATCCTATATTTCTATATTGGGCTAATTTAGTGTGTTTATTTTTGTCAAATTTTAGGTTGATGATGCACATGTACCCACTGAAGCACTGGAGCAACTTGATGCGCAACACCAAACACTTAACAAGAAAAGGGGCATCACTCTGTTGAAGAAGGTAATAGCGCTAAGTGGCAGTGGATCCAAATTGGTTATGGAGTTTGATAATGGAGGAAATGCAATTGGAGTGAACCACAATAATTTTGTAAACTATCTTGGGTGTACCACTCGGAGCCATTGTGGTGTTAAGTATGATAATTGGCATAAAGTTCCTCAGGGGAAAAAAGACTTGATATGGAAGGATTTATGCGTGAGTTATTATTATTTGCAATTCTATTTTGTAGATTACAAATTCTATTATTTGCAATTCTATTTTGGATACTAGTTAAAAACATTTCTATTTTACAGAATCTGTTTGCAGTGGATGAGAAGTTGCATCGTAAAAGTGTGATGCAACACGCTGGAAAGATGCTTAGGAATTATAGGACAAATCTGAACAGAGAATACATAAAAGAGGGTGATAAGAAGAAGAAGAAGTCAACCCTTGAACAATGGAACTTCTTGGACAAAGAAGATTGGGACAATTTTGTTGCTTCAAGAAAATATGAAGAATTCAAGGTATTAGGCGTCACTCCCAATTTAATTAATATACATTGTATTCACCTATTCAAAATTAACATTTAGTGCTACTAAACAAATCATTAATGTGCATACTAACTAGGCCCTCAGTGACGCACAAAAAGCAAGGCGTGCACTGAATGTGCATGACCGCACTATGGGTCCAAAAGGCTATGCAAGCGTTCGCCAAAGACTACAGGCGGAGTCTGCGGCTACTCAAGAGTCTGCTCCTACTCAGGAGTCTGCCACACCCATGCCTCGCCATGATATCTAGATAGCTGGGAGGCAAAACAAGAAGGGTGAAATAAAGAAGCCCGTAACTGCTGAGGCGGCTGCGAAAATGGTAAAATACAACTCTTAGAGAAATCATTTGAATATTGATTATTTGTGGTGTTAACTTACCAATTTCTGTTGATGGTGATTAGCGGGAGCTACACGAGCAGAGGAAACAAGGCACGTTCATCCCTCAGGGCACAAGGGATGAATTGACAGTTGCTCTGGGTAACCCAGAGCATCCTGGACGTGTTAGGGGTGCAGGCGCTGGTGTGGGCATCAAAGCATTCTTTGGGCCATCCCAGTGCAAACCCAGAGCGGGACTTTCTCAAGAAGAGGTAACCTATTCTTTTTTTAGAATGTTACTGCAAAAGGAAATTCAATAATAAGAAGCTAATGTTTCTTTTATCCATGTATAGGAGAATAAGAGAGTCGAGGATATAGTTGCTAAGAAGGTCAACGATGTAGTTGTTGAGAAGGTCAAGGAAGAATTGTTGCGGTGGCAGGCATCTCAGGCTTCCAATCAGCCAATGGCAACCCACTCTTCTCCTGATGCACAGACTGCGAGTAATCCTGGAGACCCATCGCCTAACACGTCTACTATAAGTATTGTTTATGACATTGTAGCTAGTCTTTTCAAGATGATATGTTTTCAATATGATATGTATATATGTATAACATTCTTTACGTAAATTTGTAGGCATTGAAGCCATGCCGCTTAAGAATACAAGACTATGTTGTTGCAGAGGCGCAGGCTTACCCGTCCCTTCCCGGGGAAAGGTTTCATGGGACTCCAATGCCACAGGGCTACGTTCGTGTGGGCCCATTACATGTGTTACCCGATTGGAGGGAAGCTACATTGCCATATCCCCACCCGGATATTGATACACTTGCTGAGGCAAAAGGCGGGGTCATATTGTGGCCCAAAGTAGATGTCGTCTACACTACTGAAATTGTAAGATAAATTTACATTGATTTAGACTGTTAATGTGTATATATGAGGTCAACTGATCTAAAATTATATATACAGGTTAAAAATAAGACACCATGAGCACCTAGGCCTCCACCTCCACTTCCCGCATTACCAAGTTGGGTTCCAACTGACCTAACATACCTGTTAGGTCCTGCTTGTAGGGGAATGACATGTTGGATACGGGCACATAATATACATTGCCCTATAATTGTTTCTTTAGATGTAGATTATGCAGGTCAATCATACGATAGCTCTTTATTTATACAAGATATTATTGAGCTGTTTATGTATGCTTGGCTGAATACATCAATGATAGAGACATGGATAAGGTGAGATCTTGTTTATACATCCATATACCTTATGTAAGATCTGGTGATCTGGTTTCTTATATATTAATGCATACGTAATACATGTTTTGCAGCTACTTAGTCGAAGATCAATGCAAACAATTTGCATTTGATCATGTGGGATTTTTGATTCCATCATTGATTAGTATGGTAGCTAAAGACCCTGATAGTGTTCAACAATACTATATAGATGCTTTTACAATTTTTGGTCAGCAAAAGAAGACGATAATAATAGCTCCATTCAATGTCAAGTAAGTTTACTTTATTTATAATTTGGACTTAAGAAAATTCCATTTTTATTGTGCATTTTGAGTTATTAATTGTAAACTTTTTACCTCTAGCGGTAGACATTGGGAGTTACTAGTTATTTTCCCCGGGACGTTCACTGTTTATTATCTAGATCCCGCGGGAAGTACATTAAACACTAAAATTGGACACGTAATGAGAATGCCATTATTCTGGTGAGAAATATTTCATTTTTGTATCTGTTAACATCTGTTATTACATTACTATTTACTTATGCATTTTACTGTGTTATATTAACATGTAGGGGTTTAGATGCATTCAAAAAGGCTGGAGGAACGGTCCCAAGGAAAAAGAACCAACCAATAAATTGGCAGAACGTACAAGTAAGTTCCCGACTCCAATGTATATATTATTGATGTGAATTGTGCTTAGTTTTATTATTTTGTATGTTTCAATTTATAGTGCGCTACACAAGACAACGACTGGGCATGCACATACTATGTGATGCGATTTATGCAGATGATTATCCGACATGCCGCATTGGACATCGATACCATACATGACATATTATATATAGTCTCATTAGTTAGTATGAAATATATCAATCTTATTTTTATATTATTACTTATATATACATCATTCTCTTTGCAGGTGTTTAAAACTGACCACACTATAGGTAAACGCTTAAAAAATATACATGCTCCATATACGATGGAAGCATTAAATGAAATAAGAGAAGAATGGGCAAAAGCCATACAAGCAGTGGCAATTGTAAGATATAATTGGGATGTTGATAGCGATAATGAATGATACTTTGTAAATGAATATTTCTGAATGTTAATACATGTATTTGAATGTTTCTATATGTGTGAATGTGAAAATTGAATTGATGTCTGAATGTATCTACTTGTGTGAATTTTTTTTGTTAATTTTGTAGGTTTGTGGCCTGTTTGTAGACTGATATCAATGGATGTCGTAAACCTGCACTTCAGAAAACTGAACTGCAGTTCAGAAAACTGAACTGCAGGTTCTCATCCTGCTGACCAGCCACAGCAGGCCTACAAACTGATATGAAAAAAAAATATAGGCGTCGATTATTTACATAAAACCGTCAGCAAAGACCTACAACGTCGGTTATTGGATAAAAACTGACGCCTAATATTACAAACAACCCGACCGTGCAGGAAAGCACGGCCGTGGTGGAAAAGGCGTCGCTTATTCATATAAAACTGACACCTATAGTACTAAACACGGCCGTGTAGGGAAGCACGGCCATGTCGTCTTGAAGTATGGTGTCGGTTGTTTAGTTGATCACCGATGCCAAACGGGTTCGCGCCACAGAAAACGGCGTCATCTAGGACACTTTCTGCGTCGGTTACCAATTAAACACCGACGCAGAATGTGTCCTAGATGACGCCATTTTCTGTGGCACGAACCCTTTTGGCGTCGGTTTTCTATAAACAATCGACGCCTGTACATTAAATAGGCGTCGGTTAAAAAACCGACGCCAAAGTGTTACACCTTTAGCGGCGCCCACATAGGCGTCGCTCGGAAACCGATGCCAAAGTGGGTTAAACAACCGACACTAAAAGGCATTTCTGTAGTAGTGACTCCCAATGCATACCACTAGAGGTAAAAAAGTTAAAAATTAATAAATTAAAATCCACAATAAAAATGTAATTTTCTTAAGTCCAAATTATAATAAGAAAAGTAAACTTACTCCACATTGAATGGAGCTATTATCAACGTCTTCTTATTTTGAACAAAATTTGTAAAAGCATCACAATAGTATTGTTGAACTGACGGAGGGTCTTTAGCTACTAGACTAATCAAAGATGGAATAAAAAATCCTACATGTTCGAATGAAAAATATGCACATATCTTGTCTAAGTAGCTGCAAAACATGTATTACACATGCATTAATAAATAAGAAACCAGATCACCAGATCCTACATAAGGTATATGGATGTATAAAGAAGATCTCACATTATCCATAGCTCTATCACAGATGTATTCATCCAATCATATCGAAACAACTCCAAAATATCTTGTATAAATAGGTTGCTTTCGTATGATTGAGCGGAAACATCCACATCTATAAAAATAGTTATAGGGCAATTTATATCATGTTTGCCTAACCATATTGCCATACCCCTACAGTTAGGACCTAACGGGATAGGTAGGTCCTGTGGAACCCAACTTGGTAATGTAGGAGGTGGAGGTGGAGGCCTAGATGCTCTGGGTGTCTTCTTTTTAACATGTATATATATATATATAATTTCAGATCAACTGACATCATATACACACACTAAAAATTTAACGTAATGTAAATTTACCATACAGTTTCAGTATAGAGGACATCCGCTTTTGGCCACAATATCACTTCGCCTTCTGCCTCACCAAGCATTTCACAATCTGGGTGGGCATATGGCAATGGAAGATCCATCCAGTTGGGGAATAAATGTAGCGGGCTCACACAAACCCAACCAGTTGGTAATGGAGACCCATGAAACATTTCTCCTTGTAGGGATGGGTAAGCCGATGCCTCTGCAATGACAAATTCTTTACTTTTTAGACGGAATGGATTCAACCCCTACAAATTTTTTTGTAAAGAATGTTATATACATATATACATATCATCTTGAAAACATATCATCTTGAAAAGACTAGTTATTATTCATAAAAATACTTACAGTAGATGTGCTAGGTGGTGGGTCTATAGGATTACTCCCAACCTCTATAGTAGGAGTAGAGCGAGATGCCATAGGTACTGTCTGCTGAGTGGCAGTCTGAGATGCTTGCCACTTGCTCAGTGCTTCTTTGAGTTTCCTATCAACTAGCTTATCTACCTATACATGGATAAAGGAAATGTTAGCTTCTGATTATTGAATTCTCTTTTACAGTAACATTATAAAGAAAGAATAGGTTACCTCTTCTTGTGAAAGTCCCTCTTTTGGGACATGTTTGTGCTAGGATGGCCCAAAGAACACTTTGATGCCCGCACCAATGCCTGCAGCCCTAACACGTCCAAGATGCTCTGGGTTACCCAGAGCAATTTTCAATTCATCCCTTGTTCCCTCAGGGATGAACTTGCCTTGTTTTCTCACCTCGTGTAGCTCCTGCTAATTGCCAAAACAAAAATTTGTATTAAGTAAACACCACAAATAATCAATATTCGAACGATTGCTGCAAGAGTTGTATTTTACCATTTTTGTAGCCACCTCAGCAGTTGCGGGCTTCCTTATTTCTCCCTTCTTATTTTGCCTCCCATCTATCCATACATCATGGCAAGGTATAGGTGTGCTACCTATAGTAGAGGACTCCTGAGTAGCAGCAGACTGAGCAGTAGCCTCAGACTGTAGTCTTTGGTGAATGCCTACATACCCCTTTGGACCCATTGTGTGGTCATGCACATTCAGTGCACGCCTTGCTTTTTGCACCTCACTGAAGGCCTAGTTAGTATGCACATTAATGATTTGGTTAGTAACACTAAATGTTAATCTTGAATAGGTGAATACAACGTATATTAATTAAATTGGGAGTGACACCTAATATGTTGAATTCATCAGTTTGTCTTGAAGCAATAAATGCGTCCCATTCTTCTTGGTCCAGGAAGTTCCACTGTTCTGTGGCTGTCTTCTTTGTCTTGTCACCTTCTTTTATGTATTCTCGTGTGATATTTGTCCTATTGTTCCTTAGGACTCTCCCACAGCGTTGCATCACACATTTACGATGTAGCTTTTCATCCAATTCAAATATACTTTGCAAAATAGAATTCCTATTAACTAGTATCCAAAAAATTAGTAATCTAACAAATAGAATTGCAAATTAATAATAACTCATGCATAAATCCTTCCATATTACATCTTTCTTCTCCTTAGGAACTTTATGCCAAGAATCTATCTTTCAACCACAATGGCTACGAGTAACATACCCAAGATATGAAACAAACAAATTGCGATTCACTCCAATTGCATTTCCTACATTATCAAAATCCACAACAAGTTTGGGTCCATTGCCCCTTTGCGCTATTAACTTCTTCATCATAGTGATGCCCCTTTTCTTGTCAACTTTTTGGTGTTGCTCATCAAGTGCCTCAAGTGCTTTAGAGGGTACATTTGCATCATCAACCTAAAATTTGACAAAATAAACACACTTACGGGATATAACTAGAAATGGACATATAGATATAAATATATGATATATATTTTTAAAACTTACATTGTGAGGTGGCGCATTGATGTCCTCACCCTCATGGTAATCATCAACATGGTCATCAGGAGAATGCTCATCCATCTGAAAGTTCACATTCACATTGTAAAGTTCACATTGTAAAGTAATTCATATTGTAAAGCTCACATTGTAAAGTTCACTTTCACATTGTAAAGTAATTCACATTGTAAAATTCACATTGTAAAGTTCACATTCACATTTTAAAGTAATTAACATTGTAAAGTTCACATTGTAAAGCTCACATTGTAAAGTTCACATTCACATTGTAAAGTAATTCACATTGTAAAATTCACATTGTAAAGTTCACATTCACATTGTAAAGTTCACATTCAGATAAATAAAACATATAAAAAATATAAACATACCTCTAATATTGCAATTTTTTATCAATTAACAATCCTTCATTGTTATCTCCGCGCACATACAAGTCATCATTAACTTCAATATTTGCTGGTGTTGGCAACCCAACTGAGAATGGACTGGAGTCATCATACTTATCATAGTACTCTTCTTCATCTATAAGATCTTCAATGAACTGTCTTTTACTATGAAGAACAACTGACCATTTATCATTTATAGGATCATCGATATAAAATACTTGTTTCGCCTGTGATGCCAATATGAATGGTTCACCCTTCTCACCAATCTTTTCAAAGTTCCCTAAAGTGAAACCCAATTCATCCACTATAACTCCTTTGGTGTTATCAACCCAATTACATTTGAAGAGAGGAATTCTAAAATCTATGTAGTCAAACTCCCATATGTCTTCAATGACACCGCAATATGTCATTTTAGCTTCATATGGACTCTTATCCTTTACACTTGCAAAAAACATAGTTGACGCTTGAAGGGTGACCCCACTGTTTTGGACGACACTCTTATCATCTTGGCGCTTTATGTAATATGTGAATCCATTAATGTCATACCCTTCAAAAGACATAACATTCAATTTCGGTTTAACGACCAGGCATTTGATAGTTTCAGTAATATCATCTGGTGTTTGAGATAGTTGATGTAAGACTTTATCTTCAAACCACTTAATAAATGTCTTGTTATGCTCTCTAGCAAGCCACATTATATTGGCTCAAGGATATTGTCTCTTGATGCAATTGGTATGTTCCTCGATATAAACACTCACTTTGTGCATGTTGTGTAAAATATACAAGTGACCTTGTTCCAACTGCTCATGGCTGATTACTTTCACCTGTGATCCCAAAATTCCTTTGCCAAATTGCTCCTCAATATTCTTGTCATTACCAGGAGTATCATTACCACTGAAAAAGTCATTGCAAAATCCATAACCTCTCTCGCCACATAACCCTCAATAATACTCCCTTCAGGCAGATAACGGTTTCGAACATCACTTTTAAAAACGCTCATGTATCGTTCAAAGGGATACATCCAATGCAAGAAAACTGGTCTTAACATTTTCACTTCCCTAGTCAAGTGGACAACAAGATGTACCATGATATCAAAGAATGACGGAGGAAAATACATCTCAAGCTGACATAGGGTAACAACCACTTCTCTTTGCAAATTATCGTGAATATCAGGGTCAATAACTTTGCTGCACAGACTATTGAAAAAGAAACAAAGTCTGGTGATTGTAAACCTTACATGCTTCGTCAATATAGATCGAATTGCCACAGGAAATATTTGTTGCATTAGAGTGTGACAATCATGAGATTTAAGACCTATCAACTTCAGATCTTTCATTAATACCAATCTACGGATGTTGGATGAGTAACCCTATGGCACCTTAACATTTACCAAACATTCACAAAAAAGCTTTCTTCTCCTTTCTAGACAATGTGTAACAAGCGAGAGGTAAGTATGTTCTTTGATTTTCCATTTCATGAAATTCTACTAATTCTGACCTTATTCCCATTTCACGTAGGTCTAGTCTGGATTTTATCCCATCTTTAGTCTTACCTGGTATATTCAACAAAGTACCAATGACACTATCACAAACATTTTTCTCAACGTGCATGACATCGATACAATGTCTGACTGTCAAAGAACTCCAATAAGGAAGATCCCAAAATATTGACTTCTTCTTGAATAAAGATTTGTCACTCTCTGTGGCCATAGTACATTGTTATCTCTTACCAAATTCATTGATAAAGTCTTTTACTCTTTCATAAACAACCTCCCCTGGTATAGGTTTAGGTGCACTCCGTTCCTCATTCAATCCATTGAATGCTTTGCGCTTCCTACGATACGAATATAATTTTGTAAGAAACCTTCGATGACCGAGATATACAATCTTACCGCCATGTTTTAGTCTTGTTGAATCAGTGTTCTCTTCACATATAGGACACACTTTAGCTCCTTTGACACTATATCCAGACAAACTTCCATATGCTGGAAAGTCATTAATAGTGCAAAACAACATAGAATGCAAATGAAATGTCTCTCTTCGTAAAGCATCATAGGTCATCACACCTTCACCCCAGAGTTTCTTTAAGTCATCAATCAGAGGTTCAAGATAAACATCGATATAATTTCTAGGTTGTTTAGGGCCGGATATCAACAACGACAACATTACGTACTTATTTTTCATACACACCTAGGGAGGAAGACTGTATATAACAAGCATGACTGGCCAAGTTCTATGTTGGCTGCTCAATATCCCATATAGATTCATCCCATCTGTACAAAGCCCAAGTCTTAGATTCCTGACTTCTTCACCAAATTCAGGGTATAATAGATCAATCTTCTTCTACTGTGGCGTATCAGACGCATGTCGTAGGATTCCATCATTATTTTTCTTAATATCTGCATGCCACCTCAAATTCTTCGCATCTATCGGATTGGCAAACAAGCATTGAAACCGTGATATTATAGGTAGATACCACATCACCTTGGCAGGAGAACCAGTTTTGGACTCCCCCGAAGTCGTCAATTTATACCGTGACACACCACATTTTGGACAATGTATCAAATCCACATAGTCCTTTTGAAATAATACACAATCATTCGGGCACGTGTGTATCTTCTTAGCATCCATTCCCATTGGGCACAACAATTTCTTTACCTGGTATGTTGAGATTGGCAGCTCATTTCCTTCAAGAAGCATTTCTTTCAACAAAGACAACAATGACGTGAAGCTTTTTTCGCTCCATCTATTGTTAGCTTTCATCTTATACAATCTCAACACAGCACTAAGATTCGTAAACTTAGTACAACCTGTGTATAACAATATCTCAACATCATGCACAATGTTTCTAAAAATGGGAGGTGGATCGGTGTGATCTACCCCACAACTATCCAACATCGCATTAACGATGTCTATTGGAACTGGTTCTTCCACACAAGCACTGCTATCGACATCCACTGGTTTTGAGTTTGAAATCTCTCCATGCCAGTGCTATTCTGTATAGCCTTGTATAATCCCATTGTACATGACATGACTTTTGATTTCGTCACCAGTGTTGACTTTCAAGTTGTTACCACAATGCCTACATGGACAGTAGAACCTATCTCAAGGTTGTTTCCTATGTTCCTCAGCAAATCTAATAAATTGGTCAAGACCAGATATAAACTCTGGGGTGTAGCGATTGCGAATGGACATCCATGATCTATCCATTCTATGATCAAAGAGAAAACAAGTATATATTACAACAAGATTAGGGTCTAGGGTTAACAGATTAGAGTTTTTACATGGTTAAAACTTTATGCCAACAAATACATGTGTTGTCATTCTTATATATAATAAATGTGTACCACCTATCCCATTCTTGAACACCTAATCTCACTAGTAAGTGTATAATGTATATTGGGTTTTCAAGAAAATTTCGGCAGCATTTCCCCGCTCTTCTCCAAGTACATATGTACTTCGAGAACAAACGGGGAAATGCTGCCAAATTTTTTTTGAAAACCCAATACACATTATACACTTACATCCTAAGTGAGATTAAGTGTTCAAGAACAGTCCCAAACCAGGGACTATCCAAGATTTACTCCTAATGAGTAAATCTTGGACGGGTTTCTAGGCCAACAAATACATGTGCTATCATTCTTATATATAATAAATGTGTACCACCTATACCATTCTTGAACCCCTAATCTCACTAGTAAGTGTATAATGTGTATTGGGTTTTCAAGAAAATGTCGGCAGCATTTCCCTGATGTTCTCCAAGTACAGATGTACTTAGAGAGCAAACGGGGAAATGCTACCGGAATTTTCTTGAAAACCAAATACACATTATACACTTACATCCTAAGTGAGATTAGGTGTTCAAGAACAGTCCCAAACCGGGGACTATCCAAGATTTACTCCTAATGAGTAAATCTTGGATGGGTTTGTAGGCCAACAAATACATGTGTTGTCATTCTATAACATTGATTTCAACATTTCGAGTGTCCATGCATGTTCATCATCAAGATAAAGATTACACATAAATTAGTATGACCTGGGGATGGAGAGATTCATAATTAGTTTCAAAATTTCAAACTAGCTCATGCATTATCATCAATCTACATCATACAATAGGGATTCATGTAGATGTTAGGGTGACACATCACTACAAAATTAGAGATTTAACATTTGGGTTTTAATATCTTACATAGATTGATCACAAGATTTCAACAATATAGTTAATTCAAGATTATGGTGAAATGTGTATTGGGTTTTAATATCTTAATTCAACATGCATCAAAATTTACAGAATTAGGTCAAGCATTAGTATTCAATTGCAAATGTATCTTCTTCTTCCTCCTACTCCCTCTCAGATGGTTGTTGGATTAAAGCAAGGCCACGACCGTGTGGGATGGCCACGACCATGGCTGTGTTGGCCTACCACGGCTATGCTGGAAGAAGAAGAGGTGAAATCCCACACGGAGCAGGGTACCTACTTGAGGGCGGAGGAAGAAGAGCGGAAGCAGGTACTTTTGGGCAACCGGCGAGGAGAGAAGAGCAACCGGCGATAGGAGGAGAAGGAGGACCAGGAGGAGCAGGAGACCGCCGACGAGGAGAGAAGTAGTGGTGGCATCAGCGAGGAGAGCAATACCAGCAGAGGCACCGACGGTGAGCAACAGATGCACCAGCAGCAGCGGTGGCGACCAGCAGGTTGAATGTGTGGGGGCGGGGGCGTCGTCGGGCGATTTTAGGTGAGCAGTAGGGGAGGAGCTAGAATTCTCGTGATGAAACATAAGAAAGGGAAAGACTCGGGTGATTGTGGGTCTATTAAGTTTGTGAATGGTGTTGGTTATCTACAAAACTGACACCTAAAACCTTAGGTGTCGGTTGATAGTAACAAACCGACGTCCAATTGGACATTCCTTTACCCTAATTTTTTTGGAGGGGACGGTGCGCGCACCCTTATAACGTCAGTTATGCTAAGACAACCGACACCCATATTGGAACTTTTGGCACAAATTTTATCTTCATTCAGCGTCGGTTATTAGGTAAAACACTGACGTTGTATCTGATACTTTGGCACAATTTTTTTTTGCTCGAAAAAATTAGATTTTACAGGCTACTTTAGGCGTCGGTTTCTTTTCTTCAACCGACAACGAATGAAAAGTGATACCCATGTCTGGCTGGTCTTCAAATATAGACATCGGATGTCCTTATTAACCGACATTTAATGTGACCAACGTCGGTTTTACTAAAAAACCGACGCCTCTAAAAGCGACGTTGAATGCTGTTTCTGTAGTAGTGGAGAAGAGGAGTCTCACGAGGAAGAAGGGGAAAGGGAGAAAATACTCTTTTTCCCATGAGGCTTGTGAAGGAACAGAGGGGCAAATTTGTCCTTTGACCCAATCGTTGACCCTGCCTCATTGGAGCAAGATGCTCTGCTGACATGGCAGCATTCTATTGGTCGAAAAGGTAATTCCTTTATTAATTCATAATTAAATATTGATAACTCCGATTAGGACAAGTAATATCTGAAAATTGATCAACAGAACATGAGGAATCTAATAAAAATGGATATAGAATTTGAATATGATCCTAATCTGAAAAGTAGTTAAAGTTGCTAACCTTAATGCTTTAAATGAATCAAAACCCTAGTTTTTGATTTAGGACGAGTTTAAGAAACGAAGTTGATGTTATTAATCAAAGATTAGATTTTTGGACATAAAAGGAATAGTTAGATCCTAAGGTGTAATCTTTGTGCCTAATTGGCTTAATTTAGGGTTTCATGTACATGTCTATGCTTAGATACCTTAATTTAGGTGATGATGACTTTTAATGGTTTTAAATGTTCAAATCCATGAATAAACATAGATGTAATGATACTAAGTCAATTTGAGTATAAAAGATCATTAATGTGGATAGTTTGAGCAATTAGGGTTTAATGAGTAGAAAATCTACTTTTAGGGTTTGTTGACCTAAAAAGAGTAATGTATAAGAAATTGATCTAAGAAACCCTAATGCATCCTAATGAGACTTAGAAACCCTAGAAAGGTATCCCAAGTCAATAAAGAGTTGTTTGGATGTGATGGTAACAACTAGATGTTGTGCATTGGTTTCAGGATCCCTGATTGATTGCTTGATTGGTTATTCTTGATTATTCTAACTTGGACATCAAGTTACCTCTAGAGCAGATATGTGGTTACGCTTATGGATATTCTGATATAGTTTTTCGATGTTTTATGAGGCTTTAATTGGTTGCCTAAAATAACTGTTAAATGAATTTTATTTCATGCAATTATGGAGTGACTATGATTATCACCTTAAACCTACATGCATAACTAGCTCAGATCCTGGTTCTCCTCTGTAGCTTTGGTATACTGACCTAGTATATGGCTACCTGTGAGGTAGGTACATCAGGTTGTCGGCTAATCTAGTACATGGCTATCCGCGAGGTAGGTGCATTAGGTTATCACGAGTCAGAGATTGGACTACCTTTGCATAGGGCCATGTGACTCCACAACCCTAGGTATTGATCTACCTGTAGGGTAGGATCATGGGGGTTAGTTGAGATCTACCATGTGAGAGAGGTAGTATCCATGTCCACTACAGGGATAACACAGAGGCATGGATAGGTATGGATTGAGTAATGCTTCTTAAAATGTAAATTTGTTTGATAAATGATATTTGGTTGCATAAGTTGTTATCCATAGTTGCACGAGTATTGGTTCCCCCACATACCAGTATACCTCATTATACTGACCGTCATTTTGTTTGTCGGCATTTTAGGTTAACCAGAAAAGGGATATTCAGTAAAGTGACATTGATGGAATCAATTTCAAATAAGGATATGGAGGATTTTAGATAGATTAGTTCTCGTCTGGTAAAGTCTCGACTCCTATATTTTGCAAGGTAAAGTTTTTATCCCATTTAAAGTTTAGTTGTTGTGTAATTTTTTAATTATTGTTGATTATTTGCAAAACCACTGATCCTGTTTTGGGATAACATCTCTGACTTCTTGGTCTCCCTTAATTGGGGGTTACCGGGAGGCGGGGTCATTACAATAAGGGTGGTGGATAGGGTTTTCTTTGAAGAAAGAAGTAATGGAATGGATGAATTGTAGGGTGGGATCTAAGGGGAAAGAGGGCAGAAAAGAAAGAGTGGAGAAAAAGGGGAAGAAAGCCATGCTAACATGTGGAAAAAGAATCGATATTGGGGTGGTTGGCACAAATGTCTAGTTCACAGTAGCTTTCACAGTGGCATCGCCTCTGCATCACGTATGGGGAGGAAGATTATATATATATATCATCAAATGGGGGTGCAGATTTGTGGCTGTGAGATCAATGGCACTGAATGGTCAAAAAACTAAGAGTGAGGTGGGGGGAATTTAATGGCATTGGGACACACAACACCAAGGTCCCAAGAAGGGATGACCCATGTGCCAAACGAAACAAATTGATTTTATTGAAATTAAGGTTTAAATACATCATCTTGGATAGTTCATATCTTGGGCCTCAAAGGTCTGATTGAGGATATTCTTGTTCTCTTGGATTGATAATTGAGTCTTCTATAGAATGATATAAATTAGAGAGAAATGATGACAATTTATGAGGTTCAAACTTGATTGCAATATGGAAATCCATATAAGCAATACAATTAGTTTTATACTCAAATTAAAGCTACATCTTGAAAATTAATCATTGATATGACTAAATTGGTATATCATAACACTCCAGCTATGTAATTGACATCCAATTGAGTAAGATGAGTCATCATTAGAGAAAGATGGTGCACAAAGGTAGAAAGAGAAAGTCAGGTTACTTCCCTCCCTTCTTAAAATAAATTTTGTCCTCATAATTTTCTAATATCATATTCAAGAGTCAAGTTGATATCCATTATGTTTGATTAACCACCCATAGGTCTCAAGGCATCTATTATAATAGGTTTCATACAAAAGTTTTTATTTTCAAGGGTATACCCATCTCGGTTCATAGGTATGAGCATTACTTGGCTTATCATCATATCATGACACTCTTAATATTTTAAGGTTTATGTCACTTATTCATACTATATTAGGGTTTTGTTCATATGCTCATACGAGCTCAATGTTTGTTACCAAGTATATGTTATCATCTCATTAAATGAACATGTTCATTGTCCTGCCTTTCAAATGAGATTATCATAGAACTTGTAGTTTATCATTACACTATATTTCATGCAGGTTTTTGTTCTCCCCTAAAATTTTGCAAACTACAACCAATTATGTTCATTACCTCCCATTAGGTAAAAATTAGACATTTATATACCATGTTTATTCAAACTATGATCCTAAAGGCATACTTATTTCAAGGATCAAAATTTCAAAATTATATCTTGTGCATAAGGTGTGGGTTCACGTTAGATCTAGCTCATAAGAGAATGACTTATCATACATATATCAAATTTTAACTCAAGTGAGATTGTTTCATATATCATGCCTTACTTGAGGAACATAATTATTATCAACATCAAGATTTCCTACCGATCTCACTTGTAGCTAAATAGAGATTCACAAGCTTAAGAAACTCCAGTAAGACCCGTCTATGCCAAGGAAAAACATATTGACCCCCAAAATCTACCCATACCAACCCTTTTACCCAACCTTTAAATATAGGGAAACCTTTATATTCCTTCACATAGAATCACTACTTTGAGTATGATGCTCATCATGGAGGTAACACATTATAAGCATCATATTAGGGTTTTTGGATATCTCCATCATCTAGAAGGGGAACATAGATGATGGGGAACATACATATATTCAACATTATCCAAGAAACCTCACAATAGCTAGGTTACCCAAATCATATACTTATAATTATTCTAGATAGGGTCTGATCATCATGTATTTCATTGTTCACATATATTAGCATTTTACATATTTTGGAGTTTAGGTACTCTGACCTTCTCCCATGTCAGGTTGACCCATATCAAAAGTTCACCGTTATAATATGGCCCATGCTAGATGTCCTCCTTTATAAAGTGATTGAGGCATGTGCTAGTCTCAAACAATATCTCACTAACCATATCTCAACTCATACAAAACTATCTACAACAAGCACGTCAACCCACTAGCTATGGGTTGCTCATCCTAGCCACAAATACCATGCATGGTGCTAGGCTAGATACGATTTCATGGTCAAACTTGTCTCATGTCATATAAACATACTTTAATTCTCCAAGAAAACAAGCTTAGTTGATCTTGAAAGAAATTCATATCATCAACATAAACATCAAGCTTAATCATCTAGGATATCGACTAGCCTATCATCATCATGGCACTAGACAACACTAGAGACTATAACTACTTTAAAATATTCTTATCTATACCGATGTTTCATGTCTTTCTCTTAGGTTATATAGGTACTCACTACCTTTCTATGTGTATTAACCTTTTCATATGTACATATATACAAATACTTTAAATAGATTCTCTTCAACATTGAATTATGTTGTAGAAAACCACCATACCTTTTCTTTTATCATTAAGCATGTTCTGAAAACCACCATACTCCTTTTGAATAAAGTCAAAATCATAACATGTTACCACACCATTAGGCAGTCTAGTACCATGACACCAGAGTACTAGAAAGGGCATGGTGCACACTTGTGTAGGTACCCTAACAACATACCGAGAACATATGTCTAGGTTTATAATGATATGATATACCTTTTTCTCATCATCTTAAACCTACAACCCATACTAAAGGATACAAGGATGAGAAAATAAAAGCTTCAGGATTTACACAAGTCTACACCCAGTTGTAAAACATATCGGTTCTAACTTAGAGGTTAAGTCAAGATAGTCCAAGAAGGACATCTGATAAGTTTCTAGGTTTGAGTGTATAGTTGGATTAATTTGTGTTTCATGTGACCCAATGTTTGATGTAGTTATTATTCATTCTTTGATACCATATATCACTAAGTTGGAATCCCAACCCCATGAACCAAATAAATTCCAACACGTGGAAACATGAAATGGTTAGCATTCATGAAATAATGCCAAGATGAAAGAACTAATATATTCTTAGTATTCAACACATATAATTAATAGAAAAAATATTACATAGTTTTAGTTACAAATTGAAGAGTACATTGTACAAGTATGATCATCCATATAGGCTAGGATCTTACAACAAGTACAACATGAACACATGATCACAATCCATCATCTCCTAAGCTATCTCTGAACCTTAAACCTATGAGAAATAAGTGAGTCAACATACAAGGTGTAAAGTACATGGCAAAAAGCTACATATACCTAAAGGTTTTCATAATTGAAAATATTTCCAAAAGTAAACGAACAAGAATAAAAAAATGTAGTAGTTAGAAAAAATGAGAGGCCATGTTTTATGTTAGCTTACTTCAATTATACCGATAATATCATGTATCATAAGGCCTTTTACTAGATTCTCATCAGAAGGGTTTGTGGGGGTGCTTAAGGTTCAATCCCGCTAGCTAGCGTTGTTTATTGAAATGGTTTGCCATATCTTGACAAATCAAGTAGGATGACCACCCATGCATCCTTACTCTAAGCTTACAGGTAGGTGCACATGGTCATCCAATGGAGATCTAGATTATGTGTTCAAGTTATTAGATCAACAAGACAAATCATTGAGTACAATACTAGGGTAGGCAATATTTGAGCAAGTAAACAAAACATACATACATATCAAAGTTCAAGCAAGAAAATCATAATTATATGGTTATTTAAAAATCCTACTTGTTTCAGAGAATCTTATCCTATCATTGACCATCTATATCTCAATAAACAACTAACTAAGAATAAGATTACATCCATGTGTCGAATTCTCATCATTAACCCAAAATAGCTCCATTTTAGGGTTTAGGGCAACTTAGGTTCAAAATTGGTTATTAGTACATTTGATAATATTATAATGAACTAGGGCTATCATGAAGGTGTAGTTCATGTTTCAAATCATTTTGAGGTTCCATTCATTTTATATGGTTATATCAAGATTTATGCCACTTTTGTTCATTTTAGGGTCAATGATGCATAAAAGGGAAAACAAGGTTAAGGATTGATAACACTTCATTTTACATACTTTTTGTATATATTTTATACCTCCTTTAGCATATCCTTTGCTAACTTTACCCAAAATTTTAGCATCCTTTTGTCAAAGACTTCACTTACACATCTTTCTTTGGTTTTAGGTACATTCGTAGTCCAAGTCACGGTTGTCACCTCGACCATGACCCATTCGTTTAACAATGACAGTCGAGGTCTTCAACTGCTTTAAGTTTGAGGTCATTTTGCATTCAAGTCAGACCATAGTCATATTGAATCTGCGATCATTGCTAAACCGTGACCTCAACAAAGGTCACGATAAGTACAAAGGCACCAATCAAACCAGGAACCGTGGTCTATTTGGAGACTGTGGACGCCAAGCCAGACCGCAACCAGCTTGGAGGCCGTGGTCATTGCTATGCCCACAGTCCTTGCAGGCCATGACCGAGTGAGGAGGCCTTGACCTCGCCAACGCAATGCACAAGTCGACCTCGACCACGAGCCACATCTAGGTCATGACCAAGTTAGACCGCGACAAAAGAAGGAATAAAGAGTAGACTATGACCACGGTCTCACACCTCCGCAACCTAGACCACGACAGCGGTCTAGGCTTAAGTCGATGGAATGTGCCTATAAATAGGCCAACCACCCTTCATGTCAAATCATTAGATCATAGATCAGATCCCGAGGACCACGAAGTGCTGCTGCATCCCATACTCATTCCATTCCATCCCATCCACCAATCTTGGATCTCCAAAGGCGAAAGATGAGGAGAGAGAAGACTGAAGACTCCTTCAAGAGAAGAAGATCCTCCACACAATCGATGTGCTAGATCTAGATTTGAAGAAGTAATGTGTCATATCACGTCCCTTCTCCCTCTGTCTAGATCTATCATTCCTTTCTACTGTACTTCCCTACTCACTTTGTGGATCTTCATGTATCTATCTTTCTGTAATTTCGTTATGTTGTCCGCAAGCATTAGCGGCTAAAACACCTTAACTTGGTTTGGGAGTAGCCACTAAGACTCTCCCAACATGTATATTGTCTCTCTTCATTGAATATATATACTCTTGTCAAGGTTATCTCCATGCACCTATTTTAATGTTGCACTTGTATGCTTAGCTACCATCTTGTGATGTTTGATAGTTGATATCTTGAGAGAGTAATATCACTTTTATCATGTGTTATGGAGTAGTAAGAATGCACAAGAGTGTTGGAATGCTAAAGCTTTAAACCATATCTTTTACTATGCGGTTTACGTGTGGTCATCTTGAGAGAGAGAGACTACCCTTAGACTTAGATCTATCCTCATCTCGAGAGAAAGTGGAATAGACACTTTTGATGGTTGATTGTAATCTTGATGAGAGTATACGTGATAGAGAGACGATTTTGCATGTTGGAGAGAAGTCTTAGTAGGTGAACCCCGATCTGAGTTTTCTTCCATATACTTGTTTCATCTTACTCCAGAGGACATCCGAGTTGAAAAGGTCAGTATTCATATTGCGCTTTCATTTTTTGATAAGGCCAAGAGAGTGTTGAGTAGGCCATGGAGGTACTAGATCCTGGTCAGACTGCTGGATGTAAAGATTTCATACTAGATTCTGGTGATGAGAATCGAAGAATTGTCAAAAGAAGAAGAGTGAGGTAATGTGATCCCTCCCTAGGGAGCCCCTTTCAGAACGGGACGTGGGGGTGCCAGGCCCAATAGTTCGTAGGGAACACCACTTAAGATACCCTTCTTAATTGGAGTATATGAGTGTTAGATTATGTGTGCTTAACACTTCCAACCTTGTCCCTATGTTCGACCTTGATTGGTACATCGGAACCCATTTGTCATTGCGGGGGCTTGAGAGTCGGGTTATCTCTTTAAAAGTCTGACTACTTTAAATTTGCTCCTTTTGGATGTGTGATTTAGGCCGGTCAACTTTTTGGCACCGTTGCAACAGATAAGGAAAAATGGTACTGTTAAGGACTTGAGTCCACTCCTCTATACTCTCGTGCCTCAAGCTTAGCAATAAGCTTGACTGTACTTAATTCTTTTTTCCATGCTAACTTTTGGTTACTACAGTTTGTTTTACGTGTCTAGTTTTTCTAACTCGATCGTACATTTTGTTAGGGTAACCAAAGAAGGAAAGTCTAATATTCATCTGAGCTTATGTTCCTCCCATGAGACAAGATGCCTCCTCGAAGGGATGACCACCACTCTGGTGAAGTACGTTCTAGGATCCCGTACGATTCACCTCCATCTAGAGAAGAAAGAGAGGAGCCTGAACCAAAAGAACATAATGAGCGATGCAAATAAGACTTTCATGAGGATGACCTTCGCCACGAAGATCGTCTCCGTAATAGCAGGCATAGAAGGAACCATGAAATCTGTGAGTGGGATGGAGAGAGAGATCGCAACCACAGGGATAGCGACAACGAGGACGACGAAGAAGGGAAGACTCTTCGTGAGTTAGTAGCAACAAGGTCCAACAAGTCTAGGGGTATGATCATCATACCAAACTTCAATGCCGCAAACATCGAGTTAAAATCATCCATCATCTCAATGATCAAGAATAAACCTTTTCATGATAATTCAAGAGAAAACCCATATCATCATCTTGATGCTTTTAAAAATATATGTGATACTATCAAGATGAGAGGAGTCCCGTAAGAGGTGATATACTGTAAGGGTTTCAACTTCTCCCTAGAAGACAAGGCTCTGTCTTAGTACCTAAATCTCCCTCACCAATCTATAGATGGTTGGAGACCCGTAGTAGATGCTTTTGTTACTAAGTTTTAACCTACAAAGAGGACAATCCGCAACATACATAAGATTACCTCCTTTTCACAGAATTTGGGAGAGAACTTGCATGAAGCATGGGAACATTTCTAGGAGTACCTTAGGGACTGCCCACACTACAACTATCGCAAGGGGTTCCTCATGACCACTTTATATAATGGGCTAACTCCTACGGAAAGGACTTCGTTAAATGTTGCTGCTGACAGTAATTTCCTTGGGAAGAAGCCAAGCGGAACCATGAAGATAATAGAAAATATGGTTGTGCTGCAAGCATGAATAGACTATGACAGGAATGACAGTGGGTCAACGAGAAAGATAGGGGCTGAAGGACCATCTATTGAAGCCAAATCTTTAGAAACCATAACGACACAAATTCAAAAAATAGCAACTGATGTAAAACAAATGAAAGATACGAGAGTAATAGGCAAGAAACATACTAAGAAAGTCATGAAGTGTGTCACTTGTGGAGAAGGAGGACATGTGGTTGATAATTGTATCTACACCAAGACAGTGGAAAGTGATGAAAGATAAAGTGAAGATGAGACGCAAAATGTTTCCTACGCCAACTTCAAGAGGCCAGACCACCCTGGTTTCAACTACAGAAACAAGGATACAGTCAAGAATTCATAACAACTGAGCAACACACAAAAACCACCACCATGTTTTAAAAAGAGAAGCAAACTAACTCAGTATACTCGGATAACCAACTATCAAACCAACAAGAACAACTACTCAGGACAGGGTAAGAATCAGAATTGTCAAGGAGTAGGACTGAGCCAAGGACCGAGACAAGGCCAAGGATCAGGTCAAGGAAAGGACAACAGCCAACCAGGATTAGTCACCCAATTATTTGATTTTGCTAAGAGGCAAGCCATAATGAAGGATCAACTAGCCCAAAGTGCTCTAGATAATTTTGGCATCCTAAAAACCATACAAGTTTAGATGGTGGATATGCAGACACATCAACGCGAAATTGACCAATAGCTTATGCAATTGGCAGAATTGGTAAAGAATCCCTCAGGAAAAATTCCATCAAATATGAAGACTGCTAAAATGGCTACCGTCCAATCTGGGAGGAAACTAAACAAGTTTTATTTTGGTCAAGTGCTCTGACCACGGTCCAGACCGCGGTCGCCATTCTAACCTTGCTTCATGCAAGACCGCGACTCATAGTACCGGAATTTAGTCCGTTGGACCATGACCAGATGTTTTTGTTGAGGAAGAAGAGACCCCGGGTCACGGTTGTGTTTTGAACCCACCACAATCGTAGTCATTCCTCCCTTTTAGGCTCAACAGATCGCGATCACCTTCTTATATATATGCTAAAACCCCAATTTCACGGGTTCCTTTTGCTTCTTGCTTTCTCGAGCCTAAGTAAACCCTACGACTCTGTTGAATCACTCAACTGCGACCGACATCCACTACCACATCTGATAGTCCCAATGGAATGTGCGTCTGGAAGGGAGGTAGATTCTGAAGGAATCAAACTTTTGAATTTATAACCCGAAACCTTCAAGGACCCCTACAACTTTACTACAGGGTCGAAGTAGATATACGAGGTCAAACATAGGGACGTGGTGATGTAAAGGATGCTTAAGATTTTGCTCTTAAGTTAGATAAGCTAAGAAGATAGTTGAGGAAAGTAAGGAGGTAGAACTAGTCTAGCGGGTTGTCACGAATTAAAACAAAACAAAGGAACAAAAACAAAAATAGAGTTCATAGGAATCTTCTAAACCAAAGAGAAAGAAGTTCCTAGCTATGCAACCACAAGTTGGGCAGTCTATGCACCCGTTCTAGGGCCTAGATAACACTTGAACACCCCAGCAAGCAGTCTATGTCCAAACTTGGCACACATTGTGGTGTCTGCTCCTATGGGGTCATCCCACTCGCTCTCGCGTAGTGTGACTCAAACCCATCGATGATATGAAACCTCTCTCGAGGATGACAATCCAACTTCCTAGAATATTCTAGATACCTTCTCAGGTCTAGATTAATATGGGATGTTAGGAATAGACTACCTTGAACTGTCCTCCTTTCAGCTTCAGGTCCAAACTATTTCCTCTTATCTATCTCTACAACAAATGTCTCGATATAGGTAGAAATAGCAGTTCAAGCAAGAAAGAGATCAACCAAACTAGCAATCATAATTATAAAGAGGAGATGGGACATAAAACATGCTATATCTTAAATGAAACTACTTGCTTAAGGGAAAAGTACATAAACATACCCAAAGTAGGATACATAGACAAGAAGGAGCTCAACTAGCCATGGACAAGCATAGTTGGCACTGAACAAAGATGGAAGAACATCATTTGTATAGAAAAAAAGGAGAACAGTAGAAGAAAGGAGAAGAAGAAAAGATTTAGCCTATAGAGGAGAGGTGGATCTCGCTCCCTAGCCTCTTTATGGCCCGAATCTCATTTTTTGGGTCATCCTCCTTGATCTTCTGGGCTCCTTGGCCTTCTTACTCTCTAGATCTGCCTTGAACGGTAGCTTGGTTGGTGGATGGGAGTGAAAGATGATGATGTGGATGTTCTCCTTCTCTTAAAGAAGATGGATCCTTCGTCTTATCTCTCATTAGCTTCTGCCTTTATAGATCTAAGACTGAAGGTGGAAGGTGGTGGGGAATGGAAGCACGCTGAAGAGACGGGTGCAGAACGAGCACTTCGGCCTTCTCAGAGCTCCAGATTTTCCCACGAGGCTCTGGGAACCTCATCAGGTCAGAACCACAGGGTGGAAAAACTCCCTAGATCTGAACCCCTCTTCAGGTGGAGAGGTGGGGGTAGTTATAGGTGGGGCTGTCACAATTTTGATCTAGGTCATGACTTTAATCACCACGACTGTAGTGGTGACCGTGGATTGTGGTCCTCACTAAGTCACAGTCTATGGTTGAGGAACCTTCCGCAGTAACAGTTGAGGTTGTGGGTTTACCATGGTCGAGGCCCGATCTATGGTCGAGGTGTAGGCCTCAATAGCGGTTAGTTCAGATGTTGTGACAATGGCTTGGATCGCGGTCGAGGTTGGTTCCTAGACCGCGGTCTTGGTGGACGTAGATACCGCTGTCGCGATCGAGTTGAGCATGGATACCATGATCGTGGTCGTGGTTTGTCTTGTTGGTCGCAGTCACAGTGAAGGCCTAGCTGCTACAAATACCTATGTGTTGGGGAGAATTCTTTGGAGAATAGATGTTTTTTCTGGTTCAGTGCCTGCAAGTCCCAAAATTGGCCAGTTCGAGCAACTTTATCTATGAAAAGATATAAATTACTAGAAGATAAGGAACATGAGACAATTAAGGAATATTAAAGCTGTAGTGATGCAAAACCATAGATAAATACTTAGCATAAATACATAAATTTGGGTGTTATCAACCACCCCAAGCTTAAACCTTTGCTTGTCCTCAAGCAAGAACGTGCTCAAAGAACAAAAAGATAACGTCCAAATTAAACTTGGAAATGAGTTCTAAGGTTAAGAAAAATAGTTTAAAGCATCAGTTCTCTTGATCCATGTTGTTTCAAAGCAAACCCCCATCAATTGAGTACAATCCTGCTGAAGTAAGATCAAAGAGCAGCCAGACAAGATTAAGGTAGACCACTGTAGCCTGATAATACTAATGAGGGTTTGAATCATAATTATACAACATAAAAGAATTATCACAAGGATGATCACTCGAGTGATGAGACATGAGCCATTTTCATGTATCCATGTAGACCAATCAGGGGAAACACGCCTCTCACTTATTCAGGTCCTAGGAAGCAAAGCAAAAAGACTCTAATGACTTCTGAGGATCCCGATCTACGTCAGGCTGGTCCATGTAACGAGCACAGTCCCTGTAGTCTGAGCCAGTTGGCCAAGAGTAGTGAGAAGAACTCCTTGTAATGCGCTCAAACCAACCCTGCTACTGGGATGATCTCATAGGTCTCCTAGGGGTTCCTAGTGACTTTCTAATGAGCTTTTTGGAGTGATACTACTAGGAACGACATGCCCACTTTCATGAGAATAGTCATATATGAATTGGGCATCATCCTCAACTCTCCTAAAAGAGGAAAAACAAATGCTCATTTATTCACACTCATGCTTTTATTCTCTACATTCTAATTTATAGGCCTGGGTGAGAACTCTTTTGATGTTTTTGGGATTATGTGGGCGACCAAGCCTCTTTTTGCAAATTTTTTATTTTCATCTTTTTGACTCAATATAAGGTGAGAGGGTGCGTAGTCCATCAAGGAAGACATTTCAACTTGATTATGGCTCAAAAACTCATCATGATCTATTTGACGTATGTGTAAAAAGTAGCAATTATGATTCAAGGATCCTTAGAATAGAGGCAAGCTTGTAAAACTACAACTAGGAGTCTTTGATCGTGCTTTAGGTCATTCCAATGGTCCTATACCTTGAATTTGTCATTCACACAAAGATTAAGGGAATAATGTTTTAACCTAGGCACATAACCTTAGATTCATTACCAAAATTAAGGTAAGAGTCAAAGAGCAAGATAAGCAAAAGTCTAAGCAGTTTAAGATGAAAAATTTAGGCATAAGGATAAGCATTAAGCTATAAGATTTGCATTGCACAACCTTAATTGCAAAGCTACAAATTACAAAACAAAGTCTTGCGAAGCTAAAGTTATGCTAAAATTTACGCTAAATGCAAGGAAAAAGGGGAATAATGCATGCATGTTATGGAAGAAATAAAAAAGGAAAGGCAGAAGATAAAGGGTGTACACCCTGACCACCCCAAGCTTAAAATTTTTGCTCATCCTCAAGCAATTCTTTTAGCTTAGGAAGTGTGGGAAGCAGCTTCTATTGGTAGTCACTTTTTAAATATTGATCCAAATTGTCTAAACCGCTTGATGTGTTCTCATAGTTCTGGTTTAGCTCCTGCTGAATTTGAATTGACTGGTCGAAGCCTTGGGTCAGCTGATAGAAGGGTCTGAGGGGTTGCTGGAATGGTTGGTGATAATTTGGCTGAGGCTGTGGAGGAAAGGTTATGTCGAACCTCTCTCTGGGGTACTATATATCCTGCTCCAGCATATTGAACCGTCTACCTGAGTCAGCTTTGAAACCCATTATAAACTCATACAAGCTCTCCAAATTCGTATTTGGCGCGTATTGCTCTTGCTGAGGGGGTCATGGGTAATCTACAATAGGCATCTCTTCGTAGGATCCTCCCTGATAAGGTATGTTGTGGAAGGTTTTCCCCATCTGTCGCCCACCCTCTTGATCCTATGGCACTGGTGGTGCAGAAGTAGAAGCTCCTACAGCTCTGCCCGTACGATGAACATTACCCTGAGCGTCCAAATGAGAGATGTCCATGAATGATGTTCTACATGTGAAATCTACATTTGCTGGCAATAATATTCTGTGCTTGTAGTGACCGAAGATATATAGATAGCCTGTGCTACACTGTTTGATCACTCCTGAGTGGATCAAGTGGCCTAAGTCTAACTTGGACCACTCGAATGTTTCTTACATAAGTGTCAACTGTTCATATCCAATCCCTAGATGGCATGCCATAAGAGTTATAATTCCCGCCATTGGCATGAATTGAACTTGTTTCTTGAAAGAGTTGTGGCCATGGCGGATTATGAAATTCCCCACATTCAGTTTCTTTCCTACTACCGCAAACCACAAAATGTAGAGGTTAGCAGCACTGAGCGCTCCTTGACTGTCTTGCATTTCTAAGACAGAGTTTGCTATTACCCAATGTAGATAACAAATTGTCGGGTTGTGGATGTGCGATGCCTTGATGCCCTTAGTGATGTACTTGTCTTCTCCCGTAAGCATTTTCCATGATTGGACATCAATAAAATAGTGGTCCCATGTCTCCAGCCGACCTCTAGACATCTCAGCATAGTCTTCAGCAGAACGTGAGAACCAACTATTGAGTTGTTCCATAGTAACTTTGCGGAGCTGGTTAAGGAGACAAAAATCCAAGGCAGTGAGTTGGTAGTCCTTGGATGTCTCTAGCATGGCATAAAAACCACAAGTGAGTCTATGGTAGGCATTGCACTATGTGTACGCAATGACATCAAGGCCAACGATTCTAAGATATCTGTTGACTTGCTCTTGGATCCCGAGTCTAAGGAGTGTTTTTGGATTGGCATATCTCGGGCCCACTAGTCAGCGCTTGTCTCTGATTAGAGCATCAAAATTTTGTTTTTGCTTTATACTCTGGAATAAGGGAGAGGGGAGTGAGTTTTGGTTGGAACTTCCATAAGTGATGTGGCATTTGTTCCCTTGAAAAGAATCATGTGAGGAAGTTGACCGTCGCAAGGATGTAAAACATTCTACTGACCATCGACGTTGGTCTCCTATAGATGAAGCTATGTGCAAAACTGATGTGCTTTCTTGATATCAAGTCGAAGTCTAGAGCTTAGTGTCGTGGTGTTCTATCCACATCCTCTCACTCAAGGCTTCTTGCATTGACTCACCGCTATAGGTATCCATAGGAGTGCCGCCCAAGTAGAAGTATTCTGAACTAGTCTCTTACAACCCAAACCCTAGAGTGTAAACCATCACCTCATCTTCATATATCATATTTGTGGTTCGAGAGGCATGGCGTGGGTATGGGCTCCTATAAGTTGATGGTGACATGAAGCTTCCTTCCCCTTTATTTCTTGTAATAGACTTTTTAAGCTTTTTGAAGCTATTTTCATAGCATTCATGGCGTCGATTATTCTGATGCGGATTTAGAAGGTTTGAGTGTAGCGGAGATCGGTGTTGCTCCCCCAAGATACACCAAGCTCGCCTGCAGTCTGGATTGTAACCTTGGTGAAGACCGTGTTCACGGTAGCTAGATGGCGACCTCTGTGGCAGGCCTTGGCACCACAACCTATGCGATCACAATCAAGGAGACTGTGACCGCGGTGTAGGCTTTGATATTGCGACCTGGGTGACTTGGTCACTTCAACTGTAGTGTACAAGGTGACTGCGATCTGAGGGACCATGACCATGAAGCAGACCTTGATGCCATGACCTGAGTATGCTAGACACCACGACCATAGTGTAAAAGGTGACTTCGATCTATGGGATCGTGATTGTGAAGACCACAACTGTCCCCACCAAGGTGTCTTTATCACCGATCTGCTCGCAGTAGAGGAGACTGCAATCGAGACCTCAAAACTTGGCGCGGCCTGAAGCGTGTGGTTGGTGGTGTCACTAGGCCACTGCTTAAAGACCGTGGTCGCGGTCTAGAAGGGGTTTTTGTTGCTGCTGGTGTCGACATGCCCACTCTTTCCCTTTCAACCTACAACTGAAATAAAGGGGAAGAAGGAAAAATGGCAGGGAGCAACGAGGTGGTAGAGGGAACTCTTCGGTCGGGCGAGGAGATGACACATAGGCCCAGGGGGTATTTATAGGCTGGGAGCCCAGCCCCGGCCTCACCCCAAATCACGTGAGGTCATAGGAAGAGTGGCAGAAAAATCGAAAAAAGGCATTAGAGACCCGGTCAAAAGGGGTGAAAAGCTCGATTAAAAGAGCAACAGTAGGTGAAAAATGCGGAGACAACCCAATCAAAAAAGTATGCTCGAGTCTTGCATGACCGTAGTCGCGGTCTCTCTCCCCTACAGTAATGGTCTAACTCATGCATGACTGCGATCGCAGCCTTGGCTTTCAGACCACAGTCGTGGTCTTGTTAGTAGGCCGCAGTCGCCGTCCCTACCTTTTAGACCATGTTCGTGGTCCCAGCTCTGCCACGCGAGGAAGGATGAGGGTGGGAATCCTATGGTGGATGAAATCCGAATTGAACTCCAAGGAAGATCAACAAGGAAAGACGATTAACTTCTTATAAGACATGGACCAAAGACAGCTGTTAGGGTGAAAAGATGTAAGCACATGAAAAATTAGAAAAAAAAACTAGATGATGCAAAATAAACTTTATTTCTAGTAGTTAGGGGAAAATATAAAATTAAATTGACCTTATTTGCAAAATATATGAAAAGTAAAGATCAAAGAAAAATTGTGTAGGTAGTAGGGGGTGGCTACCCTAAAACTCCTACACTTGGATCCCAAATCCTTAGTTTTTGGGTCCCAATTACCTGTATCTTGATGCACGTGCCCACCATGTAGTGGTAGAGCATGAGGAGAGGTGACCCCTTCCGATTCTGGAAGAGGGGATAAAATTTGGCCACACGGTGAAGTTATCCTTATGCCGAGATTCACTTGAACTGCAATGGGATGAATTCTTCGGCAGCTCATCTTCAAGGTAGACTTCAAAGTATAAATCTATATAGGAAACCCCTAGGGTGTCATCAAAGGATGAAATAGATGGGAGGGGTTGGGTGCCTTCTGGAGGGCTCATCTCTTCTCCTTCCTTCTCTAAACTTAAGGTTGGATGCTCAGATAAATTTTCATTTATAGTTTGAGTCATCCAATCATCTGGTGAATAAGAAGTACCCCCAGAAGAGTCTGTTTGCCATTCCTCTACCCCAAGCTTATCACCTTCTGTGGGGTCTAGGGTGTCTTCATGCCTAGAAGTCATGTTGTAGTGGATTGTCCATCCCGCTCCATCATTATCCACAAAGCCTTTTAGGGGAATGGTGGTAAATGTTGGATCATGTTGTTCCAACTCGTCGTCCTCAGTGTATTCATTGCTCCAACTTGAGCAGTTGATGTTGTCGCCGTCATTGAACAAATTGTTCCAAACCATGATGGGCGTTCTGCTCAATGATAAGTGACAAGTCTCAATGTGAGAGCTATCACTCTGGTCTGGATCAGTGTCTGACTTAGGTTCCTCAAACCAACCCTCTGGCTGCGAGGTTGTTTGGCTGCATAAGTAAGAACTATGGCTGAAAAAGTATAAGAAAAGGGAGGCTATTCAGTATATATAGACAACCATGTTTAAAACAAAATAGAAACTATACATAAATATACAGGATTAAGAGTGACATAATAAAATATTTTAGGCATGTAAATGTGGAAAACCACGTCCTCGACAACGACACCAAAAAGTTGATAGTCCCAATGGAACGTGCGTCCGGACGGGAGGCGGATTCGGAAGGAATTGAACTTTTAAATTTATAACCTGAAACCTTCAAGGACCCTTGCAACTTTATTATGGGGTCAAAGTAGATATACGGGGTTGAATACAGGGACGTGGTGACGTAAAGGATGTTTAATATTTCACAATTAAGTCATATAAGCCAATACGATAGTTGAGGGAAGTAAGGAGCTAGAACTAGTCTAGCGGGTTGTCACGAATTAAAACAAAACAAAGAAAAGAAAACAAAAATAGAGTCTGTAGGAATCTACTAAACCGGAGAGAAAGAAGTTCTTGGCTATGCAACCAAAAGTTGGGCAGTCTATGCACCCAGTCTAGGGCTTAGACAACCCTCGAACATCCCAGCAAGTAGTCTACATCCAAACCTGGCATGCACTGTGGTGTCTGCTCCTGTGGGGTCATCCCACTTGCTCTCACGTAGCGTGACTAAAACCCATCGATGATATGAAACCTTTCTCTAGAATGACAATCCAACTTCCTAGAATATCCTAGATACCTTCTCAGGTCTAGATTACTCTGGGATGTTAGGAACAAACTACCTTGAACCATCCTCCTTTTAGATTCAAGTCCAAACTATCTCCTCTTATCTATCTCTACAACAAATCTCTTGATATAGGTAGAAATAGAAGTTCAAGCAAAAAAGAGTTCAACCAAACTAGCAATCATAACCAGAAAGAGGATATGGGACATAAAACATGCTAGATCTGAAATGAAACTTCTTGCTTAAGGGAAAAGTACATAAACATGCCCAAAGTGGGCTACATAGCCAAGAAGGAGCTCAACTTTCCATGGACAAGCATGTTGGTATGTATGCCCTGAGAGCCAATCATGGGATGATTGGTGGGATACATTAAGATTGATTTGATAAAGATCAAAGGCAAGCTTCAAATTATTTCTGGTTCAGTCATATGAGATAATGATAGAATAGATTGAATGTCTGGAGAATGACAGTACTCGATGACGTATGCCTTCAGGTTCATGACCTAAACGATGAGATCATACAGATGCTAAGAGTTTGTACATTCTTGTTACGTCCCTAGTCAGATGTCGTTGTGGAAGGTAGATAGACAACAATGACACACAAGACTAGATTGTGGTGTTGGTTGATGACATAATCTCATTAGTCATGATATGGAGATATCAAACCAAACACATAGGTACTTGTTAGAGAACAAGTTTACCGGACAGACCCACCGTGAGTTTGACACATGGAACCATGACATGGTAGTCATGGTCAATTCTCACAGTGATGGTTGTGAGTGTGATTCTTTGACCTAAAATCACTACACTCAACACATGTTGTTGGGTACACTTTGACATCATCAAATGCAGTCCTGAAACATGGGTTGTTATAAGGTGATGATTGGGTGGCTTTGACACATGGGGCTTTTAAAGGGTGAGTGATAGATATGGGATTTTTCCCTCCTAAGGGAGGTTGATATCCATGGCCACTTGATGAGTAGGATTGAGATAGGTGTGCGCACGCATGTGTAACTCAGTATGTGATATTGATGTTATACATATCTCCTCCAATCTACTCTGAGATCAAGAAAGTGAATGAACATTGATAGGATGATTGTTCCATGCCTTGAGTTCATTCGGGATATCAGTGAGAAAGGAATTATACATTCGTTGTAACACCATTCACGGATTGTAGGATTGAAAGTTGTTCTCCAACTTTCTACTTCACTTGGGTAGCACTGATGTGTGACTAGGCACTACTCTTTGCTTGTGAAGTCATAAGTATTATGAACTTTCACTGCCAATGTGAAATGGACCTGCAGGGTCACACACATAGGATTTAACCTGCAAGAGGAGTTTATCCACAAATGATGTTTAGATTGATTACTAAAGGAGTTTAGTAGTTCAATTAAACACTCAATTAATTGATAGCTCAAAATAATAGTATTCAAGGTTTTGGATCGATTGATAAGAGTATTAGATTGATTGAAACTGTGATTGACTGATTTGCACAAGTCTGCTGCTCCAACCGATCGGCTCATGTGATGAACCGATTGGATCAGGTTGGTGAACTGATTGGCTCAATAGGTGAGATGATCGTCTCATGTGCAATGAACCGATCGACTAAATTGTTGAACCAGTTGGCTCATGTGACCAATGAAGATCATTTGGAAAGTCAATTTTGCAAATACAATATGTTTCACTTGTACAAATTCGATTTGGACAAGGATTAATATTTGATTAATCGGAGATAAATTTGAAAGTCAATTTGAGTTGGACCAAGACTACGAACCAATCAGCTCATGTGATGAACCGATCGGCTCAGGTGTCCTAAACGATCAGTTCATCCTGAACTGATCGGTTGAGGTCACCAAACGACCGCTTCAAGGTTGAAACGATCGATTCAGTTGGTGCAAGTTGCTTGTTTTGTGGAAAATCTTGAACCCTTCTACTCCTGCTTTAGTCCTGCATTTCCCGGGGTAGAGAACCCTGTCCCATGACCCTCCTATATATAGGGGTAGTGGGGGCTTATAAAGATAACAACTCAATGCACCAGTTGCTCTGTAAAGTTGTCGTTCTCTCTGGTTTTGGTAACCGAGAGAGCCTGAGCAAGTGCTACCCGATAAGGGAGGCACAACAGGGGAAAGATAACTGCAGAAAGCGACTGGTGGCAGGAGAGTGTGTCGGTGGTTAGTGCGCTGATAGGAGGGTGCGACTCCTTCCGATTCCTTGTGGGATAAGGAGATCGGAGTTCCAGGTGGTCTGTGTGGACTACTTTAGAGGCGGGAGATTTTTGCCGCTCAGAGGATAGCTGTCAATCCCGACAGTCCCGGTGAGACCAGGAGCTGCATAGACACCGTCCAAGACCAGAGGTGAAAACCGCGCAAGCCGGGAGGTAATGTCGCCAAGAAAGCCTCATGACAAGGTACACCTCTACAAACCATCTTTCCTACTGTATATACGTTGACACATTTCCTTTGTTTTGGGTTTGGGGAGAAGAAAATTTTTGTTTCCGCTGCCTTCTCTGTCTCCCCTAAAACCCAACAAAGCATAGTTGGCATCGAGCAAAGATGGAAGAACATTATTTGTATAAAAAACAAAGGAGAATAGTAGATGAAAGGAGAAGAAAAAAATATTTAGCCCATAGAGAAGAGGTGGCTCTCACTCCCTAACCTCAGTATGGGCCGGATCTCATCTTTTGGGTTGTCCTCCTTACTCTCTAGATCCACCCCGAATATCTTCTTGGTTGGTGGATGGGAGTGAAAGATGATGGTGTGGACGTTCTCGTTCTCTCGAAGGAGATGGATCCTCTGTCCTCTCTCTCCTTAACTTCTACCTTTAGAGATCTGAGACTAAATGTTGAAGGTGGTGGGGAATGGAAGCACACTGATGAGACAAACACAAAACGAGCACTTCAGCCTTCTCATACTTCCAGACTCTCCCATGGGGCTCTAGGAACCTCACCAGGTCCAAATCACAGGGTGGAAAACCTGCCTAGATTTGAACCCCTCTTCAGGTGGAGAGGGGCGGGTATTTATAGGCGGAGCCGTCGCAGTTCTGATCCAGGTAACAATTTTAATCACCACGGCCGCGGTGGTGACCGTGGGTTGTGGTCCTCACTAAGTCACGATCTATGGTTGAGGAACCTTCCGCGGTCACAATTGAGGTTGTGGGTTCACCATGGTCGAGGCCCGATCCACGGTTGAGGTGTAGGACTCGGTCGCAATTAGTTCACAAGTTGCAGAAGTGGCCTGGATCGCGATCGAGGTTGGTTCCTAGACCAAAATCTTAGTGGAGGTAGATATTGCGGTCACAGTCAAGTTGAGTTTGGATAATGTGATCATGGTCGTTGTGTGTCCCATTGGTCACGGTCGCGGTAAAGGCCTAGTTGCTACAAAAACTCATGCATTGGGGAGAATTCTTTAGAGAATAGATGTCTTTTCTGGTTCAGTGCCTGCAAGTCCCAAAATTGGCTTGTTCGAGCAACTTTATCTATGAAAAGATATAAATTACTACAAGATAAGGAACATGAGATAATTAAGGCATATTAAGGCTGTAGTTCCACAAAACCATAGATAAATACTTAGCATAAATACATAAATTTGGGTGTTATCAACAGCCGACTCGACGCCACACTGACCTTCTATGTTTCGTCGCCTCGACCATTAAGCAAGGTAACCGGCTGACCCTATTTTTTTTTCTTTTCACCTGCCGCCTCATTGGTTCTTTGCCGCCGCTGTCATTTCCAGTTTCGGATCGTGCTCTACCCCACCTCTCTTCTCGGTTTTGTTTAGTCGTCTTCCATCTATTGTGCCACCGACGGTTATTTCCGTCAGTCAAAAACCCCGCCCGCCCTAGGAAGGTTATTTTTTCCAGATATTAAAAACCTAAAAATATAATAAAGAGTGCAATCAACCGCCATCGAGCGCGTCTACGATCAAGGAAGTTCGACCTCCGACCAACACATGGATGAAGGGGAGTGGAACCGTTAGGTCGCGAGTCATGGTGGGCATCAACAATGACTATGACCACAATATATGCATCAATCTACCCTAGTCGCGATGCTCCCTCAACACATTAAGTTTTAGGTTCACAAGGCAGGTTGTAATATTGAAGATCGTTGCTTGAAGTTGCGGTCTCCTCGAATGCGACCATGACCGTGACCTCCTACTCAATTCACTGCGACCACGACCTCCTTCAGAGACCGCGACCGCAATGTCTCTTGAATCACCAACAAGACCGCATGTCATGGTCCCTATAAACATACCCGAACTAAACAAAATTTCCTAGATAATTGTAAGAAAAATTAATCACTATTAAACTAATTAATTGTGAAAATTTTGTAGAATGATTTCTCCCACAATTAGTGACACCATCTATAGGAAGGAAACATCCTTGAAAGAAGTAGAGAAGATAGTGGAAAGCCTAATAGTGGCACTAAAGAAGGACACATCCCTGTCGGTATCCAAAAGGGTTGAGAGCAGCTAAAGTTTGAACAATACTAGAGGATCATGGGTCACCTGATATTGTAGGATTCTCCACAGGGCATGAAACAGATAGAACAAACAGAATAAACAGAGACCTCCGAGTATCAACCAGGGGAATCAGAGACCCAATATCAAGGAAGGAAAAGGAAAATTGCACATAAGGAGACTAAAGGTAAGAAGAAGGCAAAACTAGTGGTTGTTGAGAAACCAAGAGAGAAGGAGGAAGAGAAAGCCAACCAAGAGAAAGAAATCACCAGAGAGACATCAGTAGAGTCTGGCGAACCCCCATTCATGCTGAAAGACCCCGTGCACTAGTCTACCTATGACTGGATGTACCAGATCAAGGAATTTAGCCCAACTAGGTACCTAAACGTAGAGGATTTCAAGAAGATGGGAATCTACAACAAGGTAGTTAAATTCCTAGAAGGTGCAAATTTATGCACCTTATGCACATCCAAGACAAAGTCCTACAAGAAATTAACTGCAGAGTTCCTGTCTTCCCTAAGAAAAATCCCCACAAGTAGGGAAATAAGGGAAGCAGGTGGCAGAGATTACAAACTACAGGTAAGGCTAGGAGGTGAGCCTTACATAATCACAGAGGTAGTGATGAATAAGATATTCATGAAGAAAGAGGAAGAAGCCAAGGCCTGCTCTTCCACCCTAGGAGAGAAGAAATTAGTTACCTACGATAGCCACCAGATGTGGGAAGAGCTGAACCAAGAAGAAGAACACAACTCGAAGAACTCGAAGGCCCCCCTGATCACATTGTGCTTCATTCACACGATTCAGAAAATAACGACATACATCATTTACACGAGGTCTGAGATGGAAACAACAAGCAAGTGGGACTTGTTCCTGATATGGTCAATGATAAATAGAAAGCTAGTAAATATTGACAAGATATTAGTTGAACATTTATCTACATCTAGTAGGAGGGGAAGCAAAAAGGAACTCTAGATACTACATTGATGGCCAGATAAAAAAGATCGATGAATACTTTATGGATGCAAGAGAGATCCTGAAGTATAAAGAAATGAAGGGACAGTTGAAAATAGATATAAGGTCCCTCGTCAACACAGGAATTCTGGCATAGAAGGGGGAGAAACTATACTTAAAGCAGAGCAGCTCAAAGAGGTTCCTCCCCCTCCCAGAGATGGCATTTTACAATGCCCACAAACTATGGATGACCCAGGATGACATCGAGAAGATGTGCTTAGGGGCACTGCCAACCGACACGGAATGAACAACTACAATCGGGGAGAGTAGTGCCCAAGCTGAAATAAAGGAGAAAAAGAGCACAAAGTAATGAAAGAAACTGGTGGTGCAAACGAAGAGGCAGATATTATATATACCAGCCTCACCAACTGCAAAGACAAAAGCTACAAAACCACAAACCCCCACGACTCCCCTTCGAGAAGAAACCATGTCAAATAAAGCACCCCCACCCATGAAGCCACAAGAAAAGGAAGCTACAGTGGAGTTAGAGGGAGAAAAAGAAGAAACCACAATGGCTAGCCCCCATCCCAATGATCAACCAGAGGCGGAGCCAAAGGGACAAGACTCCCAATCCATATCAGAACCAGAAGTCTGTGGAGCTGACATGGACCCACATGACAAATAGAAGGAGAAAGAACAAGGACCACCACCACCACCTCTACAACCAACGATGTCGAGAATTTCGACGCACATAGAATAGCAGTTGCACCAACAACAACAACATACACCCTCTTTCAGGGGTGTACTTAGTACTAGGTTTGATGCAATGTGGGAACACATGCATCAAACCACTGAAATAAATACAAATATTACTTCTTCTTTGTCTGCGCTAACAATGCAGGTACAGATCCTCAATGACAGAACTGAAGCACTCCCCGACCTCATACAAGAAGCTTTAAGAAACCAACGGATGATGATGGGAGTGTTGAAGGCAATGAAAGAAGAAATGGAGGAGTTGAAGAAGGAGAGGAACACCATTCGAGCTGAAAATGAGCATATACATCGCAACTATGATGAGGCAATGGCCAACCTTGAAGAAGAACGCCAATGCCTCAAAGAGGACCATTGGAAATTCGAGACGTAACACAAAGAAATGGAGAACCAACAGAAGAAAAAGAAAGCAAAGCGCTCAACAAGCCCAACACATTCCTCATCAAGTCCCTCCATCCACGATAACAATGATGAAGACACCGTAGGAGGGACTGACATGGGAGTAGAGGTGACAAAAGAAAAAAGTGCCAATGTGAAGACGACACTAGTGACTGAGCAGAAGAAGAACAAAACCCCTCAAAAATCGAGATCCCACAACAACAAAGACGCAATGAAAACCACAACATTGTCAAGGGAGATCGATCTCAATAGCAGCCCCAAAAAAGGAAAAGAAGAAATAGACAAAGGCAGTCGTACACATGTAGAACATCATATGACCCTGCCTACAAGTAAGTTGATGCTAGAAGAACAACAAGCTATAGCTGATCGAGAAGAATTCACCACATCAATGTTAGACTTC
Organism: Alisma plantago-aquatica; assembly: GCA_963693085.1. NCBI lineage: Eukaryota > Viridiplantae > Streptophyta > Magnoliopsida > Alismatales > Alismataceae > Alisma > Alisma plantago-aquatica. Next base: position 167,359,648 of record OY856415.1, read on the forward strand.
AGTGTGACAGGGGTCGTGGAGCTCGATAAGATGCTAGCGAAGCTGGGCACCGGTCTCGAAAAGAGAAACGAGTTCCTCCTGTTCTAAAGACACAATGATCTTAATGATTACCTCTATGATGGAAAGATGGAGGCAAATCTAGCAATGTTGACAACCATCAAACTGGGCCAAACTTCTGAGGAAAGCAATATTAGAGACAATGTAGCTACAAAAGATTCCTCAGGAATAACAGAACAAGTGGCCACAACCCAACCGACAATCAAAGAAGCAAATCTAGTGGCCACAACTATGCTAACTATCGAAGAAACTTCAACACCTTCTAGACACGAAGGAACATCCGACGATGAGGACGACATGCTATCAACTTTCTTTACAAACAAGCCTGCCAAGGAGCGGAGTACGCCAACTAAATAAGAAATACCTAGAGTGGCTCCTCCCCTGCGATGCAAAATGAAGGAGATGGACATATGTGTAGTATCACAGATCATGTGTAGAGACATCCACATCTTAGTAGACATCCTCAACGATGATTTACCTGGGTCAGACATACTGTATAATAGCAAGGGTAGACGTCTAACTAGGGATCACTTCCCGATGATCTTCCTGAAAAAGGTGCGAGTACATAAAAGGATGTTCAAGGTACTCTGCACTACCCTCCTGGAAGAATTTCTACACCCAAACAAACCGCAAGCAGTCTTCAATGAGACGACACATCTGGCTAGCCTCCTCTACAAAGAAGACTACAAGGTAGCATATGTCGCTCAACTGAAGGCAATAGTTCACAGAAGAGAAACAAGATATGTAGTGCTTCCCATAAAGAATGTAAGCCATTGGGCAATAATTGCTGTGGACTTGCCAAAGTGAAAGATGATAGTGCTCAACTATTGCGTAGTCGAATTGGACATCACCTCACTCATCTACAAAAAGAAGGATGCCAGAGATTCCCTGAAGATACCAATGTGTCTGCAACAAGCAATCAAAGAAGCAAATGACAAATACTAGGGAAAATACTAGGGCTTTTGGAAGTTCTTCTCCATAAATAAGAAGATCCCTCAAGAAGATGTTGGCTTGGGGGATTATGCATTCATAGTGCTGAGAATGATGGAAGCCATCAACAAAGGCATCCCCTTGGAAGACCTAGATAATGAGGACCTGCATGGACTGCGAGGTGTATATGCCATGGAGGTCATCTACGATTGTCGCTTCTTCAGCGACTCGGTGATGCCTTCAGAAGATGTACCTTGGAGGCTTCACAAAGATATCTGTGACGTCCCCGGATTTTGGCTTCTCCATACCCTATTGGGAATGAGAGGTTAGAATCCGAAAACATCATCCAATCATATCAGAGAGCGATGCAGAAGCGAAATATGCATACATGAACATTCAATTATAATGCATACACCATGAACAATCTCAACATTCAACATGTATATATTAATACAAGATTACTTATTACAACATGAATTACATTTACATATTAAAAGAAGATTTACAAGTCTATGAACATGTATGCTAATCAGGATCCTAGACAATAGGTAACCTGAACAACTTGCTCACACCATGTTCTTTTTCTCCCATGCTAGCTCTGAACCTAAAACATACATGAAACAACGAATCAACACACAAGGTGTTGTGCACGTGGGTAGAAAGATACATAATAATATGCTTGCATAATTGAAATAACTTGAGAAAGAAAGAGTAAAACAAAACATTGTTTAAAGCGATAATCAGGTAAACACAAATTTTTAGATGTCTTTTGATGCGTTTGTACTACTAAGTGATGTCACACTTCATTTTTCCCCGCCCCTTGGGCTATGGGGACCGAGTGCCGACCTTATATTTAGAGGGGAGAGAGAGATGTCTCACTTCATTTTTCCCCGCCCCTTGGGCTATGGGGACCGAATGCTGACCTTATATTTAGAGGAAGAGACAGAGAGGATTGAGGGAGAGAGAGAGAGCTTATATCCACTTAGTAGCTACAAACCATCTATACTCTTTGTTGTTCTTATTAACATGGCGAAGATACTACAATCATAGTACATCCAAGCAATATTCTCAAATAAAGACAAGCAATACATCATAGCTATTGCACACAAGAAAACTAGTCATATACTTAGATAAAGCCCACGTACCTGAGTTCAGATATTCCTCACATATCCATGATCATCTAGATAATCTGGTCATAACCTGATCAAGACAAGATCATATACTATCATCAGGTTCTCATCATCATTGCCTATCTCATTATGATATCCTCATGATTACTTGTATTCTTTCCTTATATTTATCTTACTGATGTCAAGTTCTAGATTATAGTTCATCAACTGGATATTCTCATATGTCACATTATTATGTGAACATATTTAACATTATGTCACTTTCATTAACCATATTAGGGTTACATCACATGTATTAAGGGTGCTCTTCACATAACATGAATTTCGTGTATATAACTGATCTCAGATTTATATATTATCTTCCAATTATTGATATGAACGTATTCTGTAAATTTCATCATTTATTGAGCATGTACGTATTTATTGCATTTTATTTAGGGTTATTAGCCCTAAATAGACATATTAATCAAATTATATGCTTTCATGCACCAATATGACCATATCTGACATCATATGCATTATAAACATGATTATAGATTTACTGACATTTTTCCATAATTTTATGTCATCATTTGCTATTTATTATCCAGTAAACAAGTATTACACATCTTACATGATATTGCATATATTTAATCATCAAAAGCCTGATATTATGGTTTTATATTGTTCTACTAATTTTTCTAAGAATAACGATACCTTGTTTGCATTTTTCTGATAATCGAGCTAATTACTATGATTTAATGAATATCTGAGCATTTACTGAATTATTACCTTTTTCTGGCCATCACGTGTCGCCACGTGGCATATGAGAGGCGTAGCTCCTTCTTCCCTGGTCTGTGTTGATCCAGGTTCTGGTGGGTTTTCCTTGGTTCATCTAGGCCGGTTCGGTTCAAGGGATTTGGCTGGTTCAGGGTTCCTTCCCTAGCCCTTCTCCCTTCTCACGATCCACACAAAGTGGCACCCTCCGCTCACGTCGTTCTCCCTGATGGAACGGCTACTGTCACAAAGCAGGTCTCTGGCGAGAGACCACAACCATCATCCTACCTGCAAATGCGTCCACTTCTGCTTCCTTGCGCGCTAGCACCAGGAACTTCTCTGATAGGGTGACCGTCTGCCAACGTTCATTCTCCTGGGTGTTGCACTCGCGAGCTTCACAGAGCTCAGCGCTGCCAGTCGGCTAGACCTGATTGCGTTCTCGGATTCACTCTCCACTCTATCCTTCTCGATTCCATCTACAGCACCGCCGCTGGGATCTAGCATCCCTGGCGTCCTTTCCCTGCCGCCTGTGTGACTTGGCAGATACGCCATCGTGTGACTCTCCTCCGATGCCTGGGTCTGCGCCGTCACTGTGTCAGGAGGAGCCGATGAGGAGTAGTATGGGATCGAGGCCTCTCAATGCCTGGATATAATGGATTCATGCGCATTGGATCGCGAGCATACCTTCAACCACTCTGCCGTCATCACGGAAGGGAGGGGAATCAGTGGAGTCGGGGTTCCTCAGATGGGCACCGCCAAGAAGCTAAAACATGGTGAGGAAATGACTATGTGATCAAGGCCTCCTCGATGCGGCGGAGCAGGTTGATCAGAAGAGGGGAGATGGGATTCAGTGGTCGTATCTCCCATAGAAGTCACCGCTAGGGAAGGTCCTACTGGTAGCAGTGAGTAGTACATGGGAGAGATGAAACTATATAATCTCACCACGTTGTCCTTAATACGAGGAGTTGCTAGAGTTGCTAGGTAGTTCTGAGTATTTTGGATCTATTCCAGCATTCAATCTTATCTTATGCTCTACATATACTCATGTTCTAAGGCAGCGGCTCAGTCAAGCTTGGCTCCATTTTTGTTGGAGGTTGCAGATGAGAACCAGTTGTACGATCCATCTAGTTGAGGGCTTAGATCATGCCACCAAGCTAGGCTTTGAGCCATGCCCATGCAAAAGCATAATAAACTAGCGTGACTTCGATTTCACGGGAATGGATTAATATATTCAGTAACCATAATCTTCTACTTAGTCCCCTATTTGTTCAATTTATGAAAGCTCAACATCATTATAATCATTAGTCTCCTCAGTTTCAATTGACTGTATTTTATTGTAAGGACCTACAACCATCATGAGATTGTATATATAGGATCATGATATCTTACATTTAGCTTCTTTCCAATAAAAACAAATTCAAGTGTATAAACCTTGACTATAAGTCAACTAACCATCACACTTGACCGAAAAAAAGTCAACCTATGTCATATTCCTATATCACACCTCAATGTACATCATTAAATCTTTAAATCAATGTATACTTTAATTTGACACTTCTCATCATAATTAATCAACATTGGCTAATAATTCACATTAACCATATTCATGTACATAAACATTCATGGATAACTATCATTGATCCTCTAATGTCATTCAAGTCATACTTGTGGGTCAAAAGAATCCGTGTTTGAATAAAGGTCATCATAGCTTAGGATTAACCAACCTAGAATATCTGTCAACCTAATCAATTATATTGGGTATGAAAGCCCTAAAATCGGGGTCATCACATTCACCCCACCTTATTTGGAATTTCGTCCTCGAAATTCAACTAATCTCATCCTTAAGAGGATATTTAGGAGTTCAACTTCATATACATCATCATTGCTTAGGTTCTAAGACCACCATAATTGCATGCACTCTAAGTTGTCAGCTTAGGGTCTAGAGATTCTTGGGTGTGTACACCCCACCTTATATATATGTGAAAGCATCACTTAATGTCTTAGCCATAACATGACATTATGATATCTTAGGATTACATCACCCTTAAGGATACAGTTTTTTTTCATACTTTTAAAGGTCAAGAGGAATTCGTTTATATGTCATGATATCCAGATTGTTCAAATCTAACATCATTAACATCTTACAATGATTTCAACATTAGAGGAGATTTATCTTCATCCTTGATATTAGAATTTTTTTCTACTTAAGAATGGCTTATGTAAGATGTTTGACCATTAGGGTTTCACCCTATGGTGTGATATTCATACTCAACTTAGAAGCATACATTGAGAAGGATCAAAGTTACGAACTATATTTCTGATCATATATCCTATGATCCAAAAATATCATTATATCAAGTTCATGAGTTTTTTTTTGCATGTATTATGTGAAGGGAAAAAGAGAATATACTAAGTGTATCCCATGATCTCAGCATTGTATCTTTCATGTTTCAGATGAAGGGGGAGAGAATATTTTAAAGTCAAACTTATCATGATTTCAATATTTGGTACTGCATGTATGATATAGGGGGGAAATATAGAATATGTCAAGCTTATACGAGTGACTCCTCATATATAAATCATCTATATATCTAAAGTGAGGTTTCTATCATCATATATTAAGAAGGAGAAGAAGGGAGAACATGTATGTTGAGTATTGTTTGCACAGAGCATCATACTCTCATAACTAGGGTTCATATATTACCTCACTTGCAACTAATGATGAAATTTAAAAAATATGTCACTACAACTAGGACCTAACTCAGCCAAAGGATTGACTTTATCATATGGGTCATCTACCCATCCTTTTATTTTACCCAATTCTCACATATAGAGTTGAATCATGCATAAGGACTCAACTCAACACTCAAGAGTTTTGTTAGGTGTAGCTATTGTTCATGCTCTGGTACATTTATCACCCTTTTACCTCTTAAAAATTTTGGTACATTCATTATCCTTTTACATCTTAAAAATTTTCAAAAGTTTTGCAAATACTACCTTAGAAACTAGCCTTCTTTCTTGCTAAAAGTTGTAGTACTTTCATTTTCCTAGAGAGAAATAAATGAGCAACCAATATACATATGAGTAAAACAAGAAACATCGCAACACTGCTCTATCTCATTCTTGCAATAAGACATTGTAAATGTGACAACCTTAACTCATGAAATCCTCAGAGACTAGAGAACTTCACCTAGCCATACTCCTGACCAACCCCCACCTGACGATTTGGACCAGAAAATTCTTATCTCCGTAGAGAGGGAAACAACTACCCTTTTCAAAGATTATCTAAAAAGAGGCTTGGCTTCCCAGAAGACCACTTAAAAATCCCTCTCACCCAATCCTGAAAGGAGATGTAAAAAGCCAAAATGAAAGAAAAAAATAATAGTGAGAGTTGTGCCGAAAAAGATGCCAAAAGTTTCCACACGGACGGCGTATTGTTGCACTCATGAATGCAGATATGTCATGCCCTTAAGTGGAATCTTGAAGCCAAGCTTACCCACCTCCAATCCTAAATGAAACTCACAAAACCACCTGACTTAAAGTCAGAAGCCCAAAAAGGGCAACACTATTCTTATGACAGTTGTGGGTGAGGAGCTCAGAAGGAAGAGGAAAACACTTGAAGCTTAATCCAACCCAAACACATTAGCATAGGGCCAACTGAAAATAAAGAAATGGTGTGAAATGTACCCCTCAAAAAAGATCTTGTATTAGTATGGTTGTTACCTAAGGGTAAGGGTTGATAAGTTGAGAAGGATGAACCTTTTACAATTGAAGGCAATGGCAAGAAAATGAAGTTATTCAACTCAAGTTGAGAGGGAGGACTGAAACACCAATGTTAGAGAACATATCACAATAGTCTTGATGCAATAATGAGATATTTCAGTCGTGTTAAGTTCTAAAATTTTTATCACATAAGTTTTCTCTTTCTCTCTCTAAGTTTTCCAACCTACACTTAGCATGAGGACAAGTTTGATTCTAAGTTTGGGGGAGTTGATAACACTTCATTTTACATACTTTTTGAATATATTTTATACTTCTTTTATCATAACCTTTGCTAAATTTCCCCATAATTTTAGCATCTTTTTATCAAAGACTTCACTTACACATATTTCTTTGGTTTCAGTTACATTCACAGCCTAAGTCACGGTCGTCACCTCGACCATGACCCACTCATTCAAAAATGACAGTCGAGGTCTTCAACTGCTTTAAGATCGAGGTCATTCTACATTCAAGTCAGACCGTGGTCATACTGAAGTCGCGATCACTGCTAAACCACGACCACAATGGAGGTCACGATCAGTACAAAGGCACCAATCAAACCTGGGACTGTGGTCTATTTGGAAACCATGGATTCCAAGCCAAACCACGACCAGCTTGGAGGCCGCGGTCATTGTTAAGCCTGCGGTCCTTGTAGGAAGTGATTGAGTGAGGAGGCCTCGACCTCAACCTCACCAACGCAACACACAAGTCGACCTCAATAACGAGCCACAATAGACCGTGAGCCACGTCCAGGTCATGATGAAAGAAGGAATAAAGAGCAGACTACGTCCACTGTGTCACACCTCCCCAACCCAGACCGCGATCATGGTCTAGGCTTAAGTCAGTGGAATGTGCCTATAAATAGGCCAAACACCCATCTTGTCAAATCATCAGATCATAGATCGGATCCTGAGGACCACAAAGTGTTGCTGCATCCCAGACTCATTCCATTCCATCCCATCCACCAGTCTTAGATCTCTAAAGGTAGAAGCTGAGGAGAGAGAAGACAAAAGACTCTTTCTTTGAGAGAAGAAGATTGTCCATGCCATCGACGTGCTAAATCCAGATATGAAGAAGTAACATGTTGTATCACGTCCCTTCTCCCTCTATTTAGATCTATCATTCCTTTCCACTTTACTTCCATCTTCACTTCATGGATCTTCATGTATCTATCTTTCTGTAATGCCGTTATGCTGTCCGCAAGCATGAATGGATAAAACACATTAACTTGGGTTGGGAGTAGCCACTAAGGCTCTCCCAACATGTATATTGTCTCTCTTTGTTGAATATATATACTCTTGTCAAGGTTATCTCCATGCACCTATTTTAATGATTGACTTGTATGCTTAGCTGCCATCTTGTGATGTTTTATATTTGATATCTTGAGAGAGTAATATCACTTTTATCATGTGTCATGGAGTAGTACGAATGCACGAGACTGTTGGAATGCTAAAGCTTTAAACCATATGCTATGCTATGCGGTTTACATGTGGTCATCTTGAGAGAGAGACTACCCTTTGACTTAGATCTATCCTCATCTCGAGAGAGAGTGGAATAGATGCTTTTGATGGTTTCATGTAATCTTGATGAGAGTATACATGAGAGAGAGATGATGTTGCCTGGAGAGAAGTCTTAGTAGGTGAACCCCAATCTGAGTTTTCTTCCATATACTTGTTTCATCTTATTTTCATTTTCATTTGTTCTTATTATCTTTGTTTTACTTGCTTTGTTTTGGGTTGATTGCCATCGTTCCTTAGGGAACACCCCTTGAGATATCCTTTTTTCCCAAAGTATATGAGTGTTACATTCAGTGCGCTTAACACTTCCAACCTTGTCCCTATGTTCAACCTCGATCGCTACATCGAAACCTATTTATCATTGCGGGGGCCTGAGAGTTAGGTTATCTCTTTAAAAATCAGACTACTCTGAATCCGCTCCTTTTGGACGTGTGATTTAGGCCGGTCAAGGATAATCAAGGAATGACGATCAAGCATATAAGATGGTTTGGATAATCCAGATTAGGACAAAAAATATTCGAATATAGCTGGACGTCCCCTAGCATCTAGGCATCATAATCCAACATTGGTATCAACCTCTCAAAAATGCATGTCACTACCACATTATTCATCATTTCTGAGGGTAAACATAACAATTATATGGGAAATACTCATCAAGGTGATCATCAGGAAGTATATTTCTTGATATATAAGGGGGTGGACAAGATATTAATGCCTACATCAAGATTAGGGAATAAGAGAGATACGAAAGGCATGAGTGTCTCACTAGGTCATCACTCACTACTACAAAACACGCCTTTGGCGTCAGTTGTTTAACCCCTTTTAGTGACGGTTTTCAAGCGACGCCTTTGTGGGCGCCGCTAAAGGTCGAACTCTTCGACGTCAGTTTTGTAACCTACGCCTATATAACCTATAGGCGTCAGTTATATATAGTAAGCCGACGCCAAAAGGGTTCACACCACAAAAAAGGGCGCCATCTAGGACACTTTCTGCGTCAGTTATCAACTAAACAACCGATGCTATATAACCTATAGGCGTCAGTTTTATACGAATAAGAGACGCCATTTCCACCATGGCCGTGGTTTCCTGCATGGTCGGATTGTCTGTCACATTAGGCGGCGGTTTTTATCCAATAACCGACGCTGTAGGCCTTTGATGACGGTGTTCTATAAATAACCGACGCCTATGTTTTAATTTTTTTTCTTATTAGTTTGTAGGCCTGATGTGGCTGTTCAGCAGGATGAGAACCTGCAGTTCAGTTTTCTGAACAACATGTTTACGACATCCATTGATATCAGCCTACAAATAGGCCACAAACCTGCAAAATCAACAAATATGTTTTCACACAAGTAGATACATTCATAAATCAATTCAATTCTCACATTCACACATGTAAAAACATACAAATACATGTAGAAACATTCAGACATGTATAAACATTCAGAAATATTCATTTAAAAAATATCATTCAACATCGCTATCAGCATCCCAATTATATCTTACAATCGCCACTGCTTGTATGGCTCTTGCCCATTCTTCTCTTACTTCATTTAATACTTCCATCGTATATAGAGCATGTACATTTTTTAAGCATTTACCTATAGTGTGGTTAGTTTTAAACACCTGTAAAGAGAATGATGTATATATAAGTAATAATATAAAAATAAGATTGATATATTTCATACTAACTAATGAGACTATATATAATACCTCATGTATGGTATCGATGTCCAATGCGGCATGTTGGATAATCATCTGCATCAATCGTATCACATAGTATGCACATGCCCAACCGTTGTCTTGTTTAGCGCACTATTAATTGAAACATACAAAATATTAAAAAATACAACTAAGCACAGTTCACATAAATAATATATACATTGGAGTTGGGAACTTACTTTTATGTTCTCCCAAATTATTGGCTGGTTCTTTCTCCTTGGGACCTTTCCTCCAACATTTTTGAATGCATCTAAACCCCTACATGTTAATGTTACACAGTAAATTGCATAATTAAATAATAATGTAATAACAGATGTTAACGAATATAAAAATGAAATATTTCTCACCAGAATAATGGCATTCTCATTACGTGTCCAATTTTAGTATTCAATGTACTCCCCACAGGATCTAGATAATAAACAGAGAACGTTCCGGGGAGAATAAGTAGTAACTCCCAATGCCTACCTCTAGAGGTAAAAAAGTTAAAAATTAATAACTCAAAATCCACAATAAAAATGTAATTTTCTTAAGTCGAAATTATAAGTAAAGTAAACTTACTTGACATTGAATGGAGCTATTATTATCGTCTTCTTTTGCTGACCATAAACTATAAAAGCATCTATACAATATTGTTGAACACTATCAGGGTCTTTAGCTGCCATACTAATCAATGATGGAATAAAAAATCCCACATGATCAAATGCAAATTGTTTGCATTGATTTTCGACTAAGTAGCTGCATAACATGTATTACGTATGCATTAATATATAAGAAACCAGATCACTGGATCTTACACAAGGTATATGGATGTATAAACAAGATCTCACCTTATCCATGTCTCTATCATTGATGTATTCAGCCAATCATACATAAACAACTCAATAATATCTTGTATAAATAAAGAGCTTTCGTATGATTGACCTGCATAATCCGCTTCTAAAGAAACAATTATAGGGCAATGTATATTATGTGCCCGTAACCAACATGCCATTCCCCTACAAGCAGGACCTAAAGTGTATTTTAGGTCAGTTGGAACCCAACTTGGTAATGCAGAAAGTGGAGGTGGAGGCCTAGGTGCTCCGGGTGTCTTTTTTTAACCTGTATATATAATTTCAGATCAGTTGACCTCATGTATACACATTAACAATCTAAAGTAATGTAAATTTATCTTACAATTTCAGTAGTGTAGACGACATCTGCTTTGGGCCACAATATCACCCCGCCTTCTTCCTCAGTAAGTGTATCAATATCCGGGTGGGGATATGGAAATGTAGCTTCCCTCCAATTGGGTAATACACGTATCGGGCTCACACGAACGTAGCCCTGTGGCATTGGAGTCCCGTAAAACATTGCCCTAGGAAGGGACGGGTAAGCCTATTCCTCTGCAACAACATAGTCTTGTATTCTTAAGAGGCATGGCTTCAATGCCTACAAATTTACGTAAAGAATATTATACATATATACATATCATCTTGAAAACATATCATCTTGAAAAGACTAGCTACAATGTCATAAACAATACTTACAACAGATGTGTTAGGCGGTGGGTCTACCAGATTACTCTCAATATGTGCACCAGGAGAAGAGTGGGTCGCCATAGGCTTATTGGAAGCCTGAGATGCCTGCCACCGTACCATTTCTTCCTTGACTTTCTCAACAACTATATCATTGACCTTCTTAGAAACTATATCCTCGACTCTCTTATTCTCCTATACATTGATAAAAGAAACATTAGCTTCTTATTATTGAATTTCCTTTTGCAGTAACATTCTAAAAAAAGAATAGGTTACCTCTTCTTGTGAAAGTCCCGCTCTGGGTTTGCGCTGGGATGGCCCAAAGAATGCTTTGATGTCCACACCAGCGCCTACACCCCTAACATGTCCAGGATGCTCTGGGTTACCCAGAGAAACTATCAATTCATCCCTTGTGCCCTGAGGAATGAATGTGTCTTGTTTCCTCTGCTCGTGCAGCTCCCGCTAATCACCATCAACATAAATTGATAAGTTAACACCACAAATAATCAATATTCAAATGATTGCTCTAAGAGTTGTATTTTACCATTTTCGCAGCCGCCTCAGCAGTTAAAAACTCCTTTATTTCACCCTTCTTGTTTTTCCTCCCAGCTATCCAAACATCATGGTGAGGCATGGGTGTAGCACATGTAGTTGAGGACTCCTGAGTAGCAGCAGACTCCGCATGTAGTCTTTGGCGAACGCTTGCATAGCCCTTTGGACCCATAGTGTGGTCATGCACATTCAGTGCACGCCTTGCTTTTTGCACCTCACTGAGGGCCTAGTTAGTATGCACATTAATGATTTGGTTAGTAGCACTAAATGCTAATCTTGAATAGGTGAATACAACATATATTAATTAAATTGGGAGTGACGCCTAATACCTTGAATTCTTCATATTTTCTTGAAGCAACAAACATGTCCCAATCTTCTTTGTCCAAGAAGTTCCACTGTGCAAGGGATGACTTCTTCTTCTTATCACCATCTTTTATGTATTCTCTATTGAGATTTGTCATATAGTTCCTTAGCATCTTTCCAGTGTGTTGCATCACGCTTTTACGATGCAGCTTCTCATCCAATGCAAACAGATTCTATAAAATAGAATTGCTATTAACTAGTATCCAAAAATAGAATTGCAAATAATAGAATTTGTAATCTACAAAATAGAATTGCAAATAATAATAACTCACGCATAAATCCTTCCATATCATGTCTTTCTTCTCCTGAGGAACTTTATGCCAATTATCATACTTAACACCACAATGGCTTCGAGTGACAACCCCAAGATAGTTTACAAAATTATTGCGGTTCACTCCAATTGCATTTCCTCCATTATCAAACTCCACAACCAATTTGGATCCACTGCCACTTAGTGCTATTAACTTCTTCAACAGAGTGATGCCCGTTTTATTGTTAAGTGTTTGGTGATGTGCATCAAGTTCCTCTAGTGCTTCAGTGGGTACATGTGCATCATCAACCTAAAATTTGACAAAAATAAACACACTGAATTAGCCCAATATAGAAATATGAGATATATGACATAACTAGAAGATAATGAATTTCATAGAAATATAGGATATGTTTTTAGAACTTACATTGGTATCCTCACCATGCTTATCATGGACAACATGCTCATCATGGACTTCATGCTCATCATGGACATCACGCTCATCATGGTCAGCCATATGAAAATGTCATTAAAAAGGCAAACATTTAGCATATGTATTAACTAGAAGATAATGAAACATCAAATCTGAAAATGATATTGATATTAAAAAAGCAAACATTTAGCTTCAATAAAAAAATATAAACATGCATGCCTCTAAAATTGTGATCTTTTATCAATTAACAATCCTTCATTGTGATCTCCACGCACATATAAGTCATCATTAGCATCAATATTTTGTGGAGTTGGAAACCCAACTGAGAATGGACTGGAGTCATAATACTTATCATAGTACTCTTCTTCATCTATAGGATCTTCAATGAACTGTCTTTTACCATGAAGAACAACCAACCATTTATCATTTACAGGATCATCGATATAGAATATTTGTTTCGACTGTGATGCCAATATGAATGGTTCACCCTTCTCGCCAATCTTTTCAAAGTTCACTAAAGTGAAACCCAATTCATCCACTATAACTCCTTTGGTGTTATCAACCCAATTACATTTAAAGAGTGGAATTCTCAAATCTATGTAGTCAAACTCTCATATGTCTTCAATGACACCGTAATATGACATTTTAGCTTCACGTGGACTCTTATCCTTTGCACTTGCAAAATACATAGTCGACTCTTGAAGAGTGACCCCACTGTTTAGGATGACACTCTTATCATCTTGGCACTTTGTGTAAGACATAACATTCAGTTTTGGTTTAAAGGCGAGACATTTGATAGTTTCCATAATATCATTTGGTATTTGAGATAGTTAATGTAAGACTTTATCTTTAAACCACTTAGTAAAAGTCTTGTTATGCTCTCTAGCAAGAAACATTGAACTTGCTTGAGGATGTTGTCTCTTGATGGAATTGGTATGTTCCTTGATATAAACACTCACTTCGTCCATGTTGTGTAAAATATACAAGTGACCTTGTTCCAACTGCTCATGACTGATTACTTTCACCCGTGATCCCAAAATTCCTTTGCCCTCCTCAATATTCTTGTCATTAACAAGAGTGTTATTACCACTAAGAAATTCATTGCAAAAATCCATAACCTCTCTCGCCATATAACCTTCAATAATACTCCCTTTAGGCCGATAATGGTTTTGAACATCACCTTTAAAAATGCTCATGTATCGTTCAAAGGGATACATCCAATGCAAGAAAACATGTCCCAACATTTTCACTTCCCTAGTGAAGTGGACAACAAGATGTACCATGATATCAAAGAACGAAGGAGGGAAATACATCTCAAGCTGACATAGGGTAACAACCACTTCTCTTTGCAAATTATCGAGAGTATCAGGGTCAATAACTTTGCTGCATAGACTGTTGAAAAAGAAACAAAGTCTGGTGATTGCAAACCTTACATGCTTCGGCAATATAGATCGAATTGCCACGGGCAATATTTGTTGCATTAGAGTGTGACAATCATGAGATTTAAGACCTATCAACTTCAGATCTTTCATTGATACCAATCTACGGATGTTGGATGAGTAACCATGTGGCACCTTAACATTTACCAAGCATTCACAAAAAGCTTTCTTCTCCTTTCTAGACAACGAGTAAAAAGTGGGAGGTAAGTATGTTCTTTTATTACCCATTTCACATAATTTTTTTATTTCTGACCTTATTCCCATTTCACGTAGGTCCAGTCTGGATTTTATCTCATCTTTAGTCTTACCTGGTATATTTAACAGAGTACCAATGATGCTATCACATACATTTTTCTCAACGTCCATTACATCGATACAATACCTGACTGTCAAAGAACAACAATAAGGAAGATCCCAAAATATTGACTTCTTCTTGAATGAAGAATTGTCACTCCGTGTGGCCATACTACATTGTAATTTCTTACCAAATTCATTGACAATGTCTTTTACTCTTTCATAAACAACATCTCCTGGTATAGGTTTAGGTGCACTCTGTTTATCATTGCATCCATTGAATGCTTTGCGCTTCCTACGATACAGATGGAATTTTGAAAGAAACCTTTAATGACCAAGATATATAATCTTTCCGCCATGTTTTTGTCTTATTGAATCAGTGTTTTCTTCACATATAGGACACGCTTTAGCTCCTTTGACACTATATCCAGACAAATTCCCATATGTTGGAAAGTCATTAATAGTGCAAAACAACATAGCATGCAAACAAAATGTCTCTCTTCCTGAAGCATCATAGGTCATCACACCTTCAGCCCAAAGTTTCTTTATGTCATCAATCAGAGGTTCAAGATAAACATCGATATCATTTTCGGGTTATTTAGGGCCCGATATCAAGAATGACAACATAACATACTTATTTTTCATACACAACCAGGGAGGAAGATTGTATATAACAAGTGGCCAAGTGCTATGTTGGGTGCTCAATGTCCCGTACGGATTCATCCCATCTGTACAAAACCCAAGTCTTAGATTCCTATCTTCTTCACCAAATTTGGGGTACAATAGTTCAATCTTCTTCCACTGTGGGGAATCAGACGCATGTCGTAGAATCCCATCATTATTTTTCTTAACATCTGTATGCCACCTCAAATTCTTTGCATCTTTCAGATTTGTAAACAAGCGTTGAAACTGTGATATTATAGGTAGATACCACAACACCTTGGCAGGAGAACCAGATTTGGACTCCCCCGAAGTCGTCAATTTATATCGTGACGCACCATATTTTGGAAAATCTTTCAAATCCACATAGTCCTTTTGAAATAATACACAATCATTCGGGCATGCATGTATCTTCTTGGCCTCCATTCCCATTGGGCACAACAATTTCTTTACCCGGTATGTTGAGATTGGCAGCTCATTTCCTTCAGGAAGAATTTCTTTCAACAAAGTCAACAATGAAGTGAAGCTTTTGTCGCTCCATCTATTGTTAGCTTTCAACTTATACAATGTCAACACAGCGCTAAGCCTCGTAAACTTAGCATAGCCAGTGTATAACGATATATCAGCATCATGCACAATGTTTCTAAAGATAGGAGGTGGATCTGTGTGCTCTACCCTACAACTATCCAACATCGCGTCAATGATGTCTACTGGAACTGGTTCGTTCACATCTACATCATCAGAGGCAATTTCTTCTTCCACCCAAGCACTGCTATCGACATCCACTGGTTTCGAGTTTGAAATCTCTCCATGCCAGTGCCATTCTGTATAGCCTTATACAATCCCATTGCACATGACATGACTTTTGATTTCCTCACCAGTGTTGACTTTCAAGTTGTTACCGCAATGCCTATCTCCAGGTTCTTTCCTATGTTCCTCGGAAAATCTAATAAACTGATCAAGACCAGATATAAACTCTGGGGTGCAGCGATTGCTCATGGACATCCATGATATATCTATTTCTATGATCAAAGAGAAAACAAGTATATATTAGGACAAGATTAGGGTATACACTTACATCCTAAGTGATATTAGGTGTTCAAGAATAGTCCCAAACTGGGGACTATCCAAGATTTACTCCTATTATCTAGACCCATCCGGTTTTCTATTTGTTTGGCTTATTTGCAATTAGGGGTAGACACTGGATTGTGATGGTAATCGTCCCATCCACGTAAACTGTATATTATCTAGACCCATCCGATGTTGAAGTAGATAGTGCGGGACATGGAAAATATTGTCAGATTAGGAGGTAAAATGAAGTCAGACTCCATACAAACAATATATAATTTAGTGATTGTTCATTCTAATTTATACCAATGTACAAGTAATATAAAGAACAATGATTGTTCACTTTCTAGGCCAACAAACACATATGATGTCATTCTTATATATAATAAATGTGTACCACCTATCCCATCCTTGAACACCTAATCTCACTAGTAAGTGTATAATGTGTATTGGGTTTTCAAGAAAATTTTGGCAGCATTTCCCCGCTGTTCTCTAAGTACATATGTACTTAGAGAACAAACGGGGAAATGTTACCGAAATTTTCTCGAAAACCCAATACACATTATACACTTACATCCTAAGTGAGATTAGGTGTTCAATAATAGTCCCAAACCGGGGACTATCCAAGATTTACTCCTAACGAGTAAATCTTGGACGAGTTTCTAGGCCAACAAACACAATAATAGAAATGTAAATCATATCATTAAGAGCATGGTTTCATGTTAGGTCATCATAGGTCATAATAATCCACTAGAATGAGCAAAAAATGTCTCATGGTGTTAAAATAGCATAAGAGAATTAGATCTTGATTCTAGAGTGTACAAGACATAATAGTGACTACTGATTTTGTGGGGTGATATCATTTCATAGGATTTATAGATTCAAATTTAACAAGTGTACAAGTTGCATCATTTTAATACTCTAAAGGTGACTAGTGGGTCATAGTACATAAAAGATGGCATTACAAGGAAAGTAAGCAAGCCAGATCAATTAACACTCATCTCAAGGGAACATTTGTTATTGAAGGGACCAGGAAAGAGTGTTTTTAATCACTAGGATCATACAAATAGCAATGTTGATTAAGTATATGTGATTAAAGATCAAGCAGTGTAATAAAACAAGGTTTACCTCTGTTTGAGCCCAGTCGGGCGTCAGCAGGGAGAGAGGGCAAGACGGAGGGTAGGCGAGTAGGCAGGCAAGCAGGTGAGCAGGCGACGGGCAAAAGTAGATGATCAATTAATTCCTGAAACAATACATAAATAAATACAAATTAGTACCTAAATAAACACAAATCAGTAAATAACTTAATTTTAAAAAAAATACACCCAGCAACATTGTGCCTTGGCGTAGCCCAAGCATTGCCCAGGCATCGCAGAGGCCTAACTAGGCTGGGCGCCTGGGTTTGGGACCCTAGGTGAATGCTTGGCCACCTAAGCGCGCCTCGGTGCCGCCTGGGTAGGTCGGCAGATACCTGGGCAAGCGAGCAGGGTGAGGTGGAGGCGAGGTGAGGTCGAGCAGGTGGGCGGCGGTGGCACCGGCGAGCTCTAGGACCGTTGACACAGGGCAGGAAGGTAGCTGCAGGGCAGGCAGGCGACGGAGACACCGGCGAGTAGGGAGCGGCGACGGCGCAGAAGGAGTAGGGAGCGGTGGCGGCGCACAAGCAGCAGCAGTGTCGGGTGGGGGTTGAGTCGGGCGGCAGCAGCAGTGGGGGAGAATTCTCACAATGAAATAGAAGAAAAGGGAAGAGTCGGGTGATCGCGGGTATTAAATTCATAAAAGGCGTTGGTTTTCTACAAAACCAACACCTAAACATCTTCAACATCGGTTGATCGTAAAAACTGACGTCCAATTGGACAATATTTTCCCTAAATTATTTGGCAGGAACCACTATCAGTGTCGGTTATCAAAGGAAAACCGACACTGTATGTGACACTTTTTGCACAAATGCTCATCATACATAGGCGTAGGTTTTTATCTAAACAACCGACGATGTATGTGACACTTTTTCTTTTCGCTCAAAAATTAGATTTCGCAGGCGATTTTAGGCGTTGGTTTGGTTTACCTAGCCGACGCTGAATACAAAGCGATACCCGTGTCTGACTGGTCTTTGAATATAGACATCGAACTTACTAAATAGACGACATGGAATGTTATAGGCGTCGGTTTTTGTAAATAACCGATGCTCAGAAAAGTGACATTGAATGATGTTTCTGTAGTAGTGACTACTGGACTTAGGATCACATACATCATCATATCAAAACATAGTGTAAACTTGATATAAGGGTATCTAATCATCATGGGGATACTGATTTAAAGGATAGAAAAGAATTTGATGCAAAATTTAGGTCAAACACGTCATTTCATCTAAGGCATAACATCCATATACTTATTTGGTTCATATGAATCAAAGCTAGCAAAAGGGATATTAGGGACTGATATATGCACTATAGAGGGGTACATAATATTTATATAGGGATAGAAAACATTACTTGAGTCATTATTTATTATGGTGGAATATCATAAATTATTTAGTAGCATTAAATAGTATTTAGATCATATTTAGGTCAAGGAACAATAGTGCATGCAAATGGGGCCAAGGTTGAATCTTAAGCAATATTTCATCAAACATGACAAATTTGAGGTGTAGGAAGTGTTGGTATATGTATGCCATAGAGCCATCCCAAGCGATTGCATGGAGTCGGATATTAATTAATCAATTAATGCGATTATTTGGTTAATTAATGAATTCCGGAATATTCTAATTAATCCACAATCGTTTTAATTAACGCAACGTTTCTATTTACCGATGGGTTTAGGAAACCCTATTTCCCTTCGTATCCTATTTAAAGGAGGATTGACGGCCGATATCTATATAAGATATCGAGAGACACTTTTCAGTTTACGCTCACGCACGTAAACCCCAGCCGTCATCGTCCTTAGGAGAGAAAGGAGAGAAACACGCTGCTAGCACGCCGCCGCAGAGACAGAACTCCTTCCCGCCAGCTTGGGAAGCACGACGTAGAGTTCCGTCCATCTGCGTGGACGAAGTAGAGACGTAGACACATTGATGCCTGCGTTCGGAGGTCGTCGACGACCACCTGTACGTGCTACGAGCGGCGTACATCACTGCCGCAAAGGAGCGCCGCCGGATCAACCTACGAGAGTGAACGGGAGAGAAGTTTCGTCCGTGTAGGGCAGCGTCGTCGCACACCGTCGTGCAGCGGGATATCACCAGACTTGCTCCGCGATAAGGTATATCCCACAAACAATCCTTCTAAATACGTTGTTGTCGACGAGATCTTGTTTCGGGTTGTGTGGATTTTATTTCTTCCACCGCGCATGTTTTCTCCACAAAACCCAACAGTGGTATCAGAGCATCGTCGATCTACGACGTATTTGGATTTGTTTTGATATGATCAAATCGATGTATACTATTTTTATGTTGCATACGATGCGAATTAAACCTGCTAATGTGAAAATCTAAACCTAATTCCACATACACAGCAGGCTTCTGGTTTTGACGTTTTGGACGGGGTCGACTATGGAAAATATTGATTATCCTAAGTGCACGGAAGTAAAATTCCGTAGACCTTTTAGGGGCGCTTCTCCTGTGTACCCCGCATAGTCTGTGTGGGAGTCAAAAATATATTTAATGGGGAATGTCCCACTTTAAAAGTATTGCAATTTTAATATGTATATACGTATATGTAGATATACCTATGATAGCATACATGTCGCCTTTAAAATCTGTTTTATGTGGTGAATGCATACACGGTTATGGCCTAGTATCCCCTTTTGTGAATGTTGTGAATGTTGTGAATGAATGTGGATGTCGATCTTATGGACATGTTTGTTTGTGAATTCTATGGATGTATAATGGTTACATATGGATCCTTTGTATAAAGTATTCGGCTTGCATGCGGAGCCTCATCTCTTATTTCAAAGTGTAATTAATTCTTTCCTTTTATATTTGTACTCACATGATGTAATAGAGATAGGATTAGTTTTAGTTTTTGTATACTTGATGTAAGGAGGCAACTTGAAGATCCAACTCCAAGGAGTGTCCATGGAGAAGCACCATGAAGATCCAATTCCAAGAAGCAACCTGAAGGTCCAACTCCAAGGAACGTCCATGGAGAAGCAACAAGAAGATCCAATTCCAAGAAGAAACTTGAAGTTCCAACCTCTCGAAGCATCCATGAAGTTGTTCATTGTAATGTTGATCATTACAGGCTTACAGGTTGATTCATAGGTGTTGCATGATATGCATAAGACCATAGGTGGACCATAATCCTTTGTTTCTCCAAAGGATTACAATAGTATGGCAATAACCGATGTATTTGTGTTTGTGATTGCATGTCTATCGTTAGTGGTTGTGGATATAGTAGTATATGATACATACTATAAGTATGTGGTGTTTGGATATGTATACGTATTAATAAAACCCATCAATTAATAATATTAAGTTTTAGTTACCTTCCATAAAGCAACACACATGAAAAGCTTGATCAACTATGTGTGGGCACGCCTCCGCGTGGTACACTATCTATCTCGTGGAAGTGTGATGGTGGGTGTGTGGGTCTGCCTCCGCAGGGTGCACACTCATCGTGTTGGCTTATGGGTTGGACTTAACTAGGGAACCTTGATAGGATCAAGTACCTAGAGGCACACAGATGCATCATGGCAAGGAGTTGTGCATGATCATCTATCCAAGAGTTGCATATGATGCAATTTGCAAAAGTTGCCTACCTTAGTATTTGGTCTTTGACGCCGGCGTTGGTTGGGCATTGATCCAATTATTTTGGGTCTTGGCTCACTAGAAGGTTGTGCGTTGCAATCTTCCAAGTTGATAGTGAAGGCTATCAATTTGAATAAAATAGTGGGAGCATAATTAATTAAAGGCCTAATTAATCTTGTTTATCAAATCTTTACAAGTCAAAATGTTTTGGACTAAATGCAAATTTTTCTTTTGTAGCAATCAAATGGCAACCAACACTCACACTTTCTTGTTGCGATCGGTCCTTGAGAAGGACAAACTTATTGGAACCAACTTTCAAAACTGGTTTAGGACGCTGAGAATTGTTCTCACACATGAGCGTAAGCTCTATGTCCTTGAAACACCAGAGCCAGAGGAGCCCGCCGTAAATGCGCCCAAGGCTGAAAAGGATGCTTACAAGAAGCACCTTGATGATTCCGTGGATGTCAAGTGCCTGATGTTGTTGTTATGACCCACTCCATGATTAACTAATAAATACCTTGAATTACGTGAAAACATCTCAATTAGTGTTGAGTATCATATTAAATATCATGGATAATCAAAATAAGTTAATATGTGAATCAATAGTTGAGTTTAAATCACCTGAGGCGACTAAGGATGACAATGTTGATTATTTAGTACATTAAGTTGAATCAAGCAATCACAGTTGTAATTAGAGCTTTGATCTAATAGAATTGTCCATTTAGCATGTTTTGCACTTTGAGGTTATAGAGAATTCCGTGCTTGAGAATTTGCAAGAAAAATCACTCGAAACCGACTTCCGAGTCAAAAGATATGGACATTTGAGTGTTTTTGGACCTAGTTGTAATTTTTGGTTTTTGCTGGGTAATTTGCAGCCGCCCCCCTCCACGACCTTGACCCTTATCCCTTCTTCCCCGATAGAACAGAGCGACCGCTTGAATGGTGGCGCTATCCAGCCCGATAGAAACAGCAGAGGGGATGCGTGCGGGCGATTTTTGGGCGATCTAGCAAGCAATCGAGCGACGTCCACCTCCCTTCCTCTTTCCTTCCCCTTCCCTTGCTCTACCCGCAACCCCCAACCACCAGATAGGGTGGCGCCCCGGTAGCTGCGGCAACCAGCAGGATGCCGACCAGCCAAGCAGCAGCTGAGGCCAGCTGCAAGGCGTCGGCCAAGGGGTTTGGGCGAGCTAGCAGCACCAGGCCGCCGCCTGACTTCGGCTTGGAGCTTTGGGCGCGAAGAGCAACACCCCATGTCATCGTCACCAGGTCCGGCCAGCAGCTGCAGGTGCGCGAACCAGTGGCTAGGAGCTCTCCTGGGCGTGGCCAACACCAAGGAACGAAGCCTTAACCTCGGCTAGGAGGTCTAAACAAGAAACCACCGTCAATTAAGCCTGGATCAACACATAGCTACGGAATCTGGTTGAGCGTGGAGTTCCTGTTGCATCTAGTTCGTGAACAGGAACAGTAGGAAGCTAATCCAAGGTCCAGACAACAAACCAACAGCCCTAGTTCTTGATTCGGCCTTAGTCGAATTCATCTTCAATAAGTGTAAGATATTGTTCCATTGCAACAGGTTTACTTTAGATTTCAGTATGTACACCGATCGACCGAGTTGCATATGATTCGGCCGAGTTTCTTTATTAGATTAACAAACAACATTTTGATCGGCCGAATTGGGTATGATTCGGCCGAGTTTCCCTTTATAGGAAATTAATCAGGGTTTGGATCGGCCGAGTTGCCTAGAGTGGATCGACCGAGTTGTCAGCCGATCGGCCGAGTTCCCAGTTTGGTCGGCCGAGTTCCAGAAGAGTGAGTAGTAGTTCATTCAGTAATCATTATTTAACTCAATTAAAATGTTTAATTGCTTCTGTATCAGTTAATATAACTTCTAAACAGTGTAGTACATACAATAGAGTACGTTAGTTTCATTGGAACTTGAATTACTTAATATGCTTAGTGAAAATGATGAAATTTTCCTGTATTATAAGTGTTATGTATTTGCTGATTTAAAAATAGATGTTTAGCATCGAAAGTGGATAAATGATACTGAAACATGTTTAATGATGATAATGAATATATATTTGCTTCATGTATTATTCAGATTGTGCAATATGCATGAAATGTGATATTCCTGTTTAAATGTTTATTTGTTAATCAGTTAATAGACCTAGGTGCCCTAACACCGTAGAACCCCTAAAAGAAGGTCTGTTTCTTAGGGGTGAAACTCGTGTTGCAACATCATCCGTGCTTGTGTCACGGACAAACGAGGAAAGAGAGACAGTGTCTAACAACAATCGTGCTTGTGTCACGATGGCACTCGGAAAAAGAAAACTTGGTTATCTAACACCATTCATGCTTGTGTCACGAAGGTAACCCTGTGAGACCCTCCGCCGGTGTACTCAGGTTAAAGGAGGAGTCTGGTGCACTCAGAGTAGTGCTTTGAGGCCGTAGAGCCTATGTTTCTGGCCGGAGAACCAGGGGTCCTGTAGCAGAGCAGGGCTGGCGTCAGACTTAGCATTTCCTGGGTGTGTCGCTAAGTCTTGTACGGTGGGATCGTAGCATGAACTTGCTGCGGATCTTTATATGCAGAGTACACTGCATATGATTAGGGCATAATAAAATAAATATGAGATCATATAGGATCACAGTAAATTTAAAGTATTCGAACTTGTGTGCTATTTCTTTATATCTGATTATCTGTTCAAATTATGTGCTATTGCGTGAAATGTGATTATATTCTGCAAATCTAATATGTTATTAGAACTGCCTTGCTTAGTTCTGCATTTATGTTTAATTTCAATTTATAAACCTGATGAGTTGTTTAGTGATAGCTAAGTGAAATGCTATTCACTGAGCGAGTAGGCTCATACCTCTACTCAAAACATTTTCAGGTTATTATCAGCAGCAGGAAATCTGAAGGATACTTTCATCCTATCGCTTAGTCTGTAGAAGGTATATTTAGTTAGTAGTTAGAGGTCTCTTAGTCCATTCCCCTCGATCTTCGGGACAAGGTGTGAGTGAGAGAGAGAATGTGTACAGAGATGTAAATTAACTGTTATGCTTTATTTTATGTCAGACAATGTAATATGCTGTAGACTCTTTTTATATTGCTAGTCAGTTTATTAAAGATGCTTCCGTAGTTTGTTTAGTTTCATTTTACAGCATAAATCAGATTTTTCTATTAATATCTTTAAAATGTTTTAAAAAGTGAAGAGTGGTTGGCTTATGTGTAAATCCCATCCTGTTGCGTCCTAATCTTGTGGTTTGTGGTTAATGTGAGATTGGGGCGTGACAATTTTGGTATCAGAGCTTTGGTTTGAGTACATAGTTACTCAAGGTCAGGGGACGATAAGAGACCAATAGGATTAAGGTTTAGGTGTCTTTCTTCTATCTGTAATTTTCAAACAGGAAGTGTTCTGTTATATTATTGCAGATAGCAGGAAGAGGATGTGGTCACGAGAATCAAGTAATGAGCTTAAGATGAGTCGTTAAGAATCATTAGGGTCAAAAGATAAGGTTATAAGTAAGACGAATAATGAATGATGTGTTTTAGCTCTGGAAGGTCTGAGTGTTTAGATACCCTGGCCAGGTGTCTGAATACTTAGATTGACCAGTATCAAGCTACTCTGTCTGTTCTTCTCTGGATGCCCTGGCCAGGTATGCAGAGGAAAGATAGGCTAGAGAGAAAACCCTAGAAATCTTAGGGTTAAGAGATCAGAAATTAATAAAGGAATAAGAGATTACATATAAGATGCGATTCAACTCTTATTTATCATTGTTTATTTGATTTAAAGATCACTAGAAATGCTTTTATATGCATGAAATGAAATTTTCAGTTTGTAAAGTAAACATGATTCTTTTATATTGTTGTGTCATGAAGTGAATTGTTTAATGTTTGTTTTATTTGTATTAAAGTAGACCCAAAATTATGTTTAATTGAGTTTGCCCTAAGTGGATATTCTTTCCACATGTTTAATATTAATAGGGGTTGATTAATCCCGAGTAGCTGTTGGCTTCAGGACTACAGGTTCGGCCTGGTCCGGCTGGCAGGATGCGTTACTGGGATCTAACGACTTCTATTAACAGTAAAATAAGAATAGACTCTGGATGATTTATACCCGTAACATAGTGAGAATGTATATACAATAGGATGTTTTAATTATGATAAGAAGTCTAAGTGTTCTTTTGTCTTGAGAATTAGGGTTTGATAAACATAAACCCTAATCGGCCCAAAAATAGGATTTTAATGATACATGAATACAGAATTTGATAAGTAGAATGTCTCACTAAATGATTTTTAGTATTTTATGTGTA
This sequence comes from Alisma plantago-aquatica, assembly GCA_963693085.1. Lineage (NCBI taxonomy): Eukaryota > Viridiplantae > Streptophyta > Magnoliopsida > Alismatales > Alismataceae > Alisma > Alisma plantago-aquatica. The sequence goes on from OY856415.1 coordinate 167,385,141, forward strand.
ACTCTGATTTAGCTCAAATTTGGATATGATTTGGATATATAAAATGTAAACAACATTGGAAAATATCAGAATTTTTGAAGAATGTTCTGACCTGTTTATCGGCCGAGTTTCAAACTCGACCGATCACATTTTCTGAATAATATAGTAGTGTGGTAATTGAATTTTATCTTTTTATTGGTATATCCAATTGATATCAAATTTTAACTGTGCTTGAAAAATATAATTTTAGACACTATGTTAAATTGGTGAAATTTTTGGATGACGTTTGACCTCTACAGTAAGGGTGTCGGCCGAGTTTGTAACTCAGCCGAACCTGCTGCAGACTGCAATATAGCAGTGCACTGTTCGATTTTTAATTAATTATTGGTAACTTGAAATGATCTGAAATTGTTACTTGAGGTCTGGAACTTCATTAGGTATAACATATAAAATTTCCAGAATTTTTGGAACTTCTTTTAGCCATTTAATAAATGAATTACAGAAACTATTATGAAAACTGAATTTTCAGCTAATATAATTAAAGTTGAGTGTCGGGTTAATATGCTATTGACCCAAGCAACTCAAATTGATCTATATGATCGATCACACATGCACACAATAAAGCTATGTTACTGATATAGACCAAAACCCTAGAATGATTAAAGTTGTAGTAGTTTAAGGGATATCATTAGTGATGTAACCTTGAATACTAGTAACCTTGTAAAATAAGACCTTGAGATTTGTTCTATGAAAAGTAAACTGGCTTTGATAGTGATCTAGGGTTTTGAGGTAGATAATCTGAACGGTACCTGAGCAACATGTAATGACTTAGAGAAAAGAATAAGACTTAAACTTGAAATATAACAATAAGAGAGTAGCATAGAAAGCGGAGTATTATCCGATATATGATATAAAGATAGCTGATGAAGTTCATGTTTTTAAGACATGGCGTCACTATCTTTATGATGTGACAATAGATTATCACCCTGGTAAAGAGAATATGGTGGCTGATGCTTTCAGCAGAAAATCAAGTTCAACAGATAATGCATTCTCTATGGCAGGTTTCAATAGAGACTTGTTAGTAGAAATGTGGAAATTAAACTTAGACTTAGGGGTGACAGCACAGAGTGGTTTGATTGCACAGATGCAAGTCAAGCCTACATTTTATGATCAGATCAAGGAACTACTATAGGGTGATAGTGAGTTAAACTAGACTACGCATGACATGTTGTGTGTACCTCGAGATAGTGTAAAATTCTTTTAAGGGGAAAAGGCTGAAAGAAAAGATTTTTATGGAAGTGTATGTATTGATGAATGCTATGCTTTCAGGAAACACTAAGATGTATATGAATCTCAAGAAGTTGAAATGGATGGTCAGATATGCAGAAGGATGTAGCTGAGTATGTGGTTAAAAGTAGTGTGTATCAGTAGGTTAAGGCTGAACCCTAGAAATCTATAGCTACCTTGTAATCTTTTTCTATGCTGGAATGGGAGTGGGAATTTATCACAATGGATTTTGTGGTAAGATTACCCAGGACACCTAGAGGTTGTGATTTGATATGAATGATTGTGGATAGACTAATTTAGTCTGCTTGCTTTCTTCATATTAAGTCAACCTTTGGTGCCTCGAAACTTGACTAAGATACATGGATAAAATAATTAAGTTGCCTGGTAATCCAGTTTCAATCATATCATATTGAGTTTAGAAATGCACCACTGATAATGGTACGGTTTGAGAATGAACCCAGAAAACACAGATTTGGTAAATCATTAGATGCACGATTTCAAGCTAGCAAGACAGCATTAAAATATATAAATAAACCTAATTGCATGCTTCCTGTTATGTTAATGTGCATGACTTAACATTTACATGAATTGGCACATTTCTCTGAGGTATCATTAGAAATTCTCAAGTACTAATAATTATTTGTGATATGATACGTAAATAACTCTTAATTGAGTTATGTGATGCATAAACCAGGAATTTGGTTAATATGCACGTACTTTGAGAAATTTCAGATAATTGATAAATATTACAGATGGTTTCTTATAGGTGAAGTAAATTACACTTATTGGTGTAATAAGATGTTCAATTACATGAAATTCAGTATGTATGTGCCAAAATTGATTGAGTTTGAAATATTTATGAATTTTTAATCTGTCTGCATGCATGATATAAAGATTACTCAGTAATTACAAAGATTTTGAAATATACTGCTCTGCCAGTTTTAGAATGATACCATATTGTGATTTGAATTGCAATCAAACAGATGAGATAACGGAAACCCTAAGAAAAGGGTATTGCCATGTGATTAGTGAATGAGATAACCCTAAGAGTAGGGTGTTGGCATGTGATGAATGAACAAGGCAAATAAAACCCTAAGGATAGGGTGTACAATGCATCAAGTATCTTGATATCAATTTTCATTATAAGATGTGATGATGTTTAACAGTTAAATTGCATGATTTTTAGTATAAACTGCCAAATTGACATGCATTCTGTTTATTTAAGAATTTTAGTTTGTTTGCATGTATAGTATAATAATTTCTTGGTAATTACCATAAATTGAGATATTGTTATAACAGTTCTGGAAAGACAATGTCTTGTGGGTTGATCTGGAATCAGATCAAATGTATCCTAGGTTAAGGGACCTATACAGATGGTTGATCAGAGGATCAAGAAACTCACGAATTGTGAGATACCATTAGTGATAGTTTTGTGGAGAAATCTTAACCTAGAGGGAGCTACGTAGGAATACGAGTCAGAAATGAGTAACACGTTTCCTTTCTCTTTTAAGAATTTCGGGACGAAATTCTTTTAAGGGGAAAAGGTTGTTATGACCCACTCCATGATTAACTAATAAATACCTTGAATTACGTGAAAACATCTCAATTAGTGTTGAGTATCATATTAAATATCATGGATAATCAAAATAAGTTAATATGTGAATCAATAGTTGAGTTTAAATCACTTGAGGCGACTAAGGATGACAATGTTGATTATTTAGTACATTAAGTTGAATCAAGCAATCACAGTTGTAATTAGAGCTTTGATCTAATAGAATTGTCCATTTAGCATGTTTTGCACTTTGAGGTTATAGAGAATTCCGTGCTTGAGAGTTTGCAAGAAAAATCACTCGAAACCGACTTTCGAGTCAAAAGATATGGACATTTGAGTGTTTTTGGACCTAGTTGTAATTTTCGGTTTTTGCTGGGTAATTTGCAGCCGGCCCCCTCCGCGACCTTGACCCTTATCCCTTCTTCCCCGATAGAACAGAGCGACCGCTTGAATGGTGGTGCTATCCAACCCGATAGAAACAGCAGAGGGGATGCGTGCAGGCGATTTTTGGGCGATCTAGCAAGCAATCGAGCGACGTCCACCTCCCTTCCTCTTTCCTTCCCCTTCCCTTGCTCTACCCGCAACCCCCAACCACCAGCTAGGGTGGCGCCCCGGTAGCTGTGGCAACCAGCAGGACGCCGACCAGCCAAGCAGCAGCTGAGGCCAGCTGCAAGGCGTCGGCCAAGGGGTTTGGGCGAGCTAGCAGCACCAGGCCGCCGCCCGACTTCGGCTTGGAGCTTTGGGCGCGAAGAGCAGCACCCCATGTCATCATCACCAGGTCTGGCCAGCAGCTGCAGCTGCGCGAACCAGTGGCTGGGAGCTCTCCTGGGCGTGGCCAACACCAAGGAACGAAGCCTTAACCGAGGCTAGGAGGTCTAAACAAGAAACCACCGTCAATTAAGCCTGGATCAACACATAGCTACGGAATCTGGTTGAGCGTGGAGTTCCTGTTGCATCCAGTTCATGAACAGGAATAGTAGGAAGCTAATCCAAGGTCCAGACAACAAACCAACAGCCCTAGTTCTTGATTCAGCTTTAATCGAATTCATCTTCAATAAGTGTAAGATACTGTTCCATTGCAACAGGTTTACTTTAGATTTCAGTATGTACACCGATCGGACGAGTTGCATATGATTCGGCCGAGTTTCTTTATTAGATTAACAAACAGCATTTTGATCAGCCGAATTGGGTATGATTCGACCGAGTTTCCCTTTATAGGAAATCAATCAGGGTTTGGATCGGCCGAGCTGCCTAGAGTGGATCAGCCGAGTTGTCAGCCGATCGGCCGAGTTCCCAGTTTGGTCGGCCGAGTTCCAGAAGAGTGAGTAGTAGTTCATTCAGTAATCATTATTTAACTCAATTAAAATGTTTAATTGGTTCTGTATCAGTTAGTATAACTTCTAAACAGTGTAGTACATACAATAGAGTACGTTAGTTTCATTAGAACTTGAATTACTTAATATGCTTAGTGAAAATGATGAAATTTTCCTGTATTATAAGTGTTATGTATTTGCTGATTTAAAAATAGATGTTTAGCATCGAAAGTGGATAAATGATACTGAAACATGTTTAATGATGATAATGAATATATATTTGCTTCATGTATTATTCAGATTGTGCAATATGCATGAAATGTGATATTCCTGTTTAAATGTTTATTTGTTAATCAGTTAATAGACCTAGGTGCCCTAACACCGTAGAACCCCTAAAAGAAGGTCTATTTCTTAGGGGTGAAACTCGTGTTGCAACATCATCCGTGCTTGTGTCACGAACAAATGAGGAAAGAGAGACAGTGTCTAACAACAATCGTGCTTGTGTCACGATGGCACTGGGAAAAAGAAAACTTAGTTATCTAACACCATTCATGCTTGTGTCACGAAGGTAACCCTGTGAGACCCTCCGCCGGTGTACTCAGGTTAAAGGAGGAGTCTGGTGCACTCAGAGTAGTGCTTTGAGGCCGTAGAGCCTATGTTTCTGGCCGGAGAGCCAGGGGTCCTGTAGCAGAGCAGGGCTGGCGTCAGACTTAGCATTTCTCGGGTGTGTCGCTAAGTCTTGTACGGTGGGATCGTAGCATGAACTTGCTGCGGATCTTTATATGCAGAGTACACTGCATATGATTAGGGCATAATAAAATAAATATGAGATCATATAGGATCACAGTAAATTTAAAGTATTCGAACTTGTGTGCTATTTCTTTATATCTGATTATCTGTTCAAATTATGTGCTATTGCGTGAAATGTGATTATATTATGCAAATCTGATATGTTATTAGAACTGCCTTGCTTAGTTCTGCATTTATGTTTAATTTCAATTTATAAACCTGATGAGTTGTTTAGTGATAGCTAAGTGAAATGCTATTCACTGAGCGAGTAGGTTCATACCTCTACTCAAAACATTTTCAGGTTATTATCAGCAGCAGGAAATCTGAAGGATACTTTCATCCTATCGCTTAGTATGTAGAAGGTATATGTAGTTAGTAGTTAGAGGTCTCTTAGTCCATTCCCCTCGATCTTCGGGACAAGGTGTGAGTGAGAGAGAGAATGTGTACAGAGATGTAAATTAACTGTTATGCTTTATTTTATGTCGGACAATGTAATATGCTGTAGACTCTATTTATATTGCTAGTCAGTTTATTAAAGATGCTTCCGTAGTTTGTTTAGTTTCATTTTACATCATAAATCAGATTTTTCTATTAATATCTTTAAAATGTTTTAAAAAGTGAAGAGTGGTTGGCTTATGTGTAAATCCCATCCTGTTGCGTCCTAATCTTGTGGTTTGTGGTTAATGTGAGATTGGGGCGTGACAGTTGTGCTCAATGAACTATGAGTTGCAAGAGCAACATGAGAACATGAATGTCATGGAGATGGTAACACATCTCAAGAACATGTATCAACATCAAGCAAGACAGGAGAGATATGATGTCTCAAAGGCTTTGTTCAAAAGCAAGATGAAAGAGGGAGACTCAGTTGGCACCCATATACTCACCTTGATTGGATACGTGGACAGCCTATCCAAGATGGGATTTCCCCTAGGTCAAGAGTTGGCCACTGATGTGATTCTACAATCGTTGCCTGAATCATATAATCATTTTGTCATGAACTACAATATGAACAATTTTGACAAGCCGTTGTCAGAATTGTTAGGCATGTTGAGGACAGCTGAAGCACAGATGAAGAAAGACAAGCCCAAGTTTGTGATGGTGATCAGCAAGGCAAAGGGAAAGTCAAAAGGTAAAAGCAAGGCTAAGAAAAGTTCTAAAGCCGGGCAGAAGCCAAAGTCATCCGCGCTCAAAGCTAAAGGTGGGATCTCCAAAGAAGGCAGTTGTCACCATTGTCACCAGCCTGGACATTGGAAAAGAAATTGTCCTCTCTACCTGGAGGAACTGAGGAAGAAGAAGCAGGGGATAGAGATCTCCACTTCAGGTATATACGTTATTGAGATAAACTTAAATACTTCTTCATCATGGGTACTGGATACCGGATGTGGATCTCACATATGTTCTAATATGCAGGATCTGATAAGAAGTAAGCCTTTACAAAAGGGCCAAATCGAGCTGCGGGTTGCTAATGGAGCAAGAGTTGCTACCACCGCAGTTGGAGTTATTAGTTTATCTTTGCCTACGGGCCTTGTAATAGAATTAGATAATTGCTATTATATACCTGCCATTAATAGAAATATTATTTTTGTATCTTGTATGGACAAGAGTGGATTTGAATTTCACAATAAGAACGAAATTATTTCTATATCTAAAGATGAGATCTTTTATGGCAATGCCCCTATGTCTTCTGGTATCTACTTGTTAGAACTTGAGACTAGCATATATAACGTAAATACTAAAAGGTTAAAACTTGACAACTCAAACAACACATTCTTATGGCATTGTTGTCTTGGGCACATAAACGGGAAGCTCATATCTAGACTCCATAAGGATGGTTATCTAGACTCTTTTGATTTTGAATCATTAGAGACATGTGAGGCATGTTTATTAGGGAAGATGACCAAAACTCCTTTCACTGGACACAGTGAGAGAGCCAGTGATCTGCTAGGGCTCATACATACTAATGTATGTGGACCTTTTAGATCAAATGCTAAAGGAGGCTATCAATACTTCATTACCTTTACTGATGACCTCAGTAGGTATGGCTATGTATATCTTATGAAACACAAGTCAGAAACTCTTGAAATGTTCAAGACTTTCATGAATGAAGTTGAGAAGCAACTTGGTAAGAGTGTTAAAGCACTTCGTTCAGATCGAGGTGGCGAATACTTAAGCCAAGAGTTTGAGGACCTTCTGAGAGATCGTGGTATTGTATCACAATGGACTCCACCTGGTACACCACAACATAATGGTGTGTCAGAAAGAAGGAATCATACATTATTAGACATGGTACGATAAATGATGAGTTCAGCCAAACTTCCAATATCGTTCTGGGGATATGCTCTTGAAACTGCAATGTTTACACTTAACCGTGTACCTTCCAAATCGGTTCAAAAGACACCATATGAGATATGGAATGGGAATCGTCCCAATTTGTCTATGTTAAAGATTTGGGGATGTGAAGCTTATGTTAGGAAACAATTTCCTGAAAAGTTTGGACCCAAATCAGAAAAATGTTATTTTGTTGGATACCCCAAGGAAACTCCGGGATACTACTTCTACACACCAACTGACAACAAAGTGTTTGTTTCTAGGACTGCTATATTTCTTTAAAAGGAATTTATTTCCAAAGGAATTAGTGGGAGGAATGTAGAGCTCGAAGAAGTTTGAGACCAACAAGAAAGCAGAGAACCTGAGGAGGTACATAAGGAACATGAAGACTCAGAAGTTGTTGTGGAATTTCATGTTTCAAATGTAACACAGGAACCTCGTAGGTCTAGTAGGACACGACTTGAGCCTGAGAGATTTGGATTTCTTGTGACTCAAGACAGTGACGAATTGGGCATAGCAGATGAGCCAACTTCCTATTTAGAAGCTACTAAGGGACTAGAATCTGAGAAATGGCTCGAAGCCATGAGATCTGAGATGGAATCCATGTACACCAACAAGGTATGGACCTTAGTGGATCCACCCAAAGGGGTAAGACCCATAGGGTGCAAGTGGGTCTTCAAGAAGAAGACTGACATGGATGGAAATGTTCAAACCTATAAAGGTAGATTGGATGTGAAAGGATTCTGTCAAATTCAAGGTGTTGATTATGACGAGACCTTCTCACCAGTTGCCATGGTTAAATCTATTAGGATCATGCTTGCCATTGCAACTTATCATGACTATGAGATTTGGCAGATGGATGTTAAAACAACATTCCTTAATGGGAATTTACTCGAGGATTGTACATGACACAACCTGAGGGTTTTATCGATCCAAAGGAAGCCAATAAAGTCTATAAGCTACAAAGGTCAATCTATGGATTTAAGCAAGCATCTCAGAGCTGGAATCTACATTTTGATGAAGTAGTCAAAAAGTTTGGCTTTAGTCAAAATGAAGATTAACCTTGTGTTTACAAAAGGGTCAGTGGGAGCACAATCGTATTTCTCATATTGTATGTGGATGACATACTATTGATGGGAAATGACATCCCTACTCTTCAGACAATAAAAGGTTGGCTAGGGTAGACTTTCTGTATGAAGGATTTAGGCGAAGCATCCTATATACTAGGGATCAAGATCTATAGAGATACATCTAGAAGGCTTCTAGGTCTAAGCCAGAGCACATACATTGACAAGATGCTAAAGAGGTTTAGCATGGAGGGTTCTAAGAGAGGTAACTTGCCCATGTCCCATGGGGTTACAATCTATAAAGCCTGGTGTCCTAGTTCATGTGATGAATGGGCACACATGAGTAAGATTCCATATGCATCAGCAATTGGATCTATCATGTATGCAATGTTATGTACTCATCCTGATGTGTCGTATGCTTTGAGCATGACGAGCCGGTATCAGTCAGATCTAGGTGAATGTCACTGGACAACCATAAAGAACATCCTAAAGTACTTGAGAAGGACTAGGGATCAATTCTTGGTATACGGCAGTGAGGAAGAGCTCATGGTAAAGGGTTACACCGATGCTAGCTTCCAAACTGACAAAGATGACTACAGATCACAATCTGGATTTGTGTTTTGCCTGAACAACAGAGTTGTGAGCTGGAAGAGTTCCAAGCAAGAGACGGTTGTGGATTCTACAACAGAGGCTGAATATATTGCCGCATCTAATGCTACGAAGGAAGCTGTGTGGATCACGAAGTTCATTTATGAACTTGGAGTGGTTCCAAGCACTGGTGATGCAATTGAGTTGTTTTGCGACAACAATGGAGCAATTGCACAGGCTAAAGAACCAAGATCACACCAACATTCCAAACATATTCTACAGCGGTTCCATCTCATACGAGAGATCATACAACGAGGAGATGTGAAGATTTGCAGAGTACCTACAGAAAGCAATGTGGCTGACCCGCTCACGAAAGCACTTTCACAGCAGAAACATGACATACATGTTCGATCACTTGGATTGAGATTCATGAGTGATTGGGTATAAGTGCAAGTGGAATCTGTTGGTATGTATGTCCATAGAGACTATCATTCGATGATTGTAATGGGATACTATGTAAACGATTTGTAATACTACATTGATCATATAAATAAAGGCAAGTTTCCAATCTATATGTTTGTGTTTTATATTGTGAGATGACCATAAAACTTATAGATGTCTATAGAATAATATACTCAATGACATATGTCTTCGGGTTGATGACCTGAACACTGAGATCATATGTATGCTAAGAGTATGTATTCTTGTTTTGTCCCTAATCGGTTGTTATTGTGGAAATATCCATAGACATTAATAACACATAAGATTGGAATGTATGTTGGTTGATGGAAGAATCTCATTATCCATGATATGGAGATATCAAACCAAATACATAGATACTTGTTAGAGAACAATGTATCAGACAGACCCACCTTGAGAGTGACACATGGATACCATGATTGGTAGTTAGAGTCACATCTCATAATGATGGTGGTGATTGTGGTTCTTAGACCTAAAGTCACTACACTTATCACATGTCGTTCGGTGTACTTTGACATTGTCCACCGTGGTCCTAAATAAGGATTGCCATAAAGATGGTGCTTGGGTGCACTGTGACACATGGGGATGACTGTGAGTGATGTAGATGGAATTTGTCCTTCCTACGAGAGTTTGATATTCTGGCCACTTGATAAGCGAGACTGAGAAATGCATGGCCATGCGGATGTGAGTCAATATGTGATATTGAGCTTACATATATATCAGACAGTCTGCTCTAGTTCAAGGAACATGGATTGAACGTTGAAAAGGATAACAATTCCATGACTCGAGTTCAATTCGGATATCAGCGACAAAAGAACTATACAATCACTGTAACACCAGTCATGAATGATAGGTCAAGTTGTTCTCCAACTTCTCCAATTACTTGGGTGGCAATGAAGTCTTGCTAGATACCAATCATAGCTTGTGAAATCATAATATGATTGTGGATATCACTGCCAACGTAATTTGGAGCCTACCGGGTCACACACATAGGATGTGTTGGAATAGGAGTATAATTGTAGATTTGATTGGAATTTCTCCGAATCACATTGATCACTAAAATGTTTATGTAATGGATTAGAATAATATTAGAGTGATTGGCTCTAAGTGCAAGTGGGAGTCTGTTGGTATATGTATGCCTGTAGAGCCATCCCAAGCGATTGCATGGAGTCGGATATTAATTAATCAATTAATGTGATTATTTGGTTAATTAATGAATTCCAGAATATTCTAATTAATCCACGAGCATTTTAATTAACACAATGTTTCTATTTACCGATGGGTTTAGGAAACCCTATTTCCCTTTGTATCCTATTTAAAGGAGGATTGAGGCTGATATCTATATAAGATATCGAGAGATGCTTTTCAGTTTATGATCACGCATGTAAACCCTAGCTGTCATCGTCCTTAGGAGAGAAAGGAGAGAAACGCGCCGCTAGCACACCGCCGCAGAGACATGACTCCTTTCCACTGGCTTGGGAAGCACGACATGGAGTTCCGTCCATCCGCGTGGATGAAGTAGAGACGTAGATGCATTGACGCCTGCGTTCGGAGGTCGTCGACGACCACCTGTACGTGCTATGAGCGGCGTACATCACTGCCGCAAAGGAGCGCCGCCAGATCAACCTGTGACAGCAAACAGGAGAGAAGTTCCATCCGTGTAGGGCAGCGTCGTCGCACACCGCCGTGCAGCGGGATATCACTGAACTTGCTCCGCGATAAGGTATATCCCACAAACAATCCTTCTAAATACGTTATTGTCGATGAGATCCTGTTTCGGGTTGTGTGGATTTTATTGCTTCCGCCGCACATGTTTTCTCCACAAAACCCAACAGGAAGTAGATTGAGCATCAAGATCTAAGATTTTATGATAATCATCCATTAAACATACTCAGAATATCAAAAGGTTGCATCTTTAAAAAACATGATTATAAGTAAAATCAAAGTCTAAAATTGTGCACAAGTTGTAAGTCTCATCAACCTGGTTAATTTGATTTATAATTTATCATATTTTGGGTGAATGAGTTGGGAGTTATTGATTTTTGGATGTCCACATCAAAAATATTGAAGAAGAGATGAGGCCTTACATGAATTCTTTTCAAGCTGACTCAAATGCCTTGTAATGGGATTGGGTGGTCTCCCCAAATGCCTCACCTGAGTTTGCTTCTGGTAGAGATTTGGTCGACTATTGTTGAAAACCACTTCAAACATGTAGAGGGCAATGTCGAAAGAAACTGACCTAGCCTCATCAAGGTTGTTGATGGTTGATCCACCGTATGTCACGCAACACTTACTATGTAGGTCTCAAAGAGCCCAAGCACTCACACATCCTGGTCTAGTTGGCCCCTTGTACAGGAAACCACAGGTGGGCCCCAATCTTCAATGGACCTCTGCTATTACCCCATGATTTGAGGGGCCTTTCTTTCCTTCAATGTCATAAACTTCACAATGTAGTCATCTCCATGGAGGGTGCGTGTGCGGTGGCCCAACTGGGGGCATCAACTTAGGATAATGGTTCAGGCCCAAAGCACCCTACAAGGGTGCATCCTGTTCTACCCAAGCCCTGTCTTCATGCCTACGACCTTAGTTGGATGTGTGATGCTCCTTGCCAAGAGCTTGGATCATTGGAGTAAGCATATGTAGGGTTTATTTAGAAAAAGAAGAAAGGGGATGGATGGGTTGTAGGGTGAGATAATAATGGAAAGATGACAAAAAAGAAAGAGTGGAGTAAAATGGGAAGAAATACATGTTCTCATGTGGGAAAAGGGGTGATATTTGGATGGTTGGCGCAACTGGATGTCACATAGAAGTTGTCAAAGTGGCACAACCACTACAATGTGTATATGGAGGAAGATGATATGTTAGTCATCAGATGGGGGTGAGGATATGTGGCTACAAGATCCAATGTCCCAAAATGGCCAAAAAATAAAGAGAGTGAGAAGAGAGAAGTGCTACAACACTAGGCCATGTTGCTGCATGGGACCAAGAAGGGTCGACCCATGTATCAAACCAAAAAGATTAATTTATGTATTTGTGGCCTCACCTTACCCTCATTAATACCCCAACCCTAGCCCTCCACCATTCCCCAAAATTGTCATCCCCATTACTCCAATATTGGCCCCACCCCTAGTAACCACCTGCAGTATCTGGGCTACTACCCTCCCCCACCGCCTATTCCTATGCCTTTGCATGCACCTTTTCTCCAACACCACCCGCAGGAAGGCATATGCTGCTAGATCCTCACCATCACCATATGAACTGGGGAGGTGGCATACATTTTTCTCCTCAACCAAGCCCAACACCACCTTGACCTTTGTATATAGACTACCTGATGTGCACAAATCATATCATCTTTTGGATCATGTTTGGTTGCACTTCCATGTTGTTTTGTCTCAATTATCACTCTCATTCATGCTAGATTCTACATTTTTTTGCTATTCTTACTTGTCTCATTGTAGGTACTACATTTTACAATGAAATGATGAGGAACATATCATATTATCACTTATTGGATCACTCCTCAAGTATCTACATGTTTTGGGGTTCGAAAGTGTGCAAACACCACTTTTTATAACATGCAAATCGGACCTACACACTGAAAGTTATGAGCAGAATACACAACAGCCCAGAACAATCAGGTGCACGCCGTGCACCAAAAGTACACGACGTGCACCAAAAATGCACGTCGTGCACCAAACTTGCACGCCGTGCACCTGGGAGCGTCAAGAAGACCAAAGTTTCTGGAAAGTTGCACGGCGTGCACGCAATTGCACGACGCGCACCTGGGAGATGAAAGTTTCTAGAAAGTTGCACGGCGTGCATTTCTTTAGCACACGTCGTGCACCTAGGAGGTAAAGGTTTCTGGAAAGTTGCACGGTGTGCATTTCTTCAGTGCACACTGTGCAAAGTGCATTTTGGAGCAAACTGAAAGTTTTTGGAAAGTTGCACGGCGTGCACTTACGGTGCACGACATGCACTTACGGTGCACGACGTGCACCTGACAGTTTCAGCATTTTAAAAAATATGTGTTTTTGTTTAAAACGAAGTGGGAACTTAATGGGAGATTATGCTCGGTCATTTGTGTTAGTTCCCTCGTCCCAAAGCAAGTCTAGAGCAGAGGAGGGTGATTTGGAGGAGAAAAGAGGTGGTTTCTTGCTAAAGGAGTCCATTTTCTTCTTCTCTTCTTCTCCATTTTCTTCTCCGGAGGTGCAGAAGAGGTTCTTCACTCTACAAAGCTTCTTGGGAGGGAAGTTTGTCTGGTTTGGAGCAGTTGTAGAAGTGGGATTTCGTCCTCAAGTTGGAATTCTACCTTTCTTTGGTTACACCTTGGGATTGCTTAGCTTTTCCTTCTCTAAACCATGTTAAACTCTGAAATTTCTGCACATTTTCTATTGTACATCATTATAGACGAGTAGACTCTTTTTCTTGGGCATGGGAGATTAACTCCCATGTCAACGCTTATATGAACATATGAATTTCGTACTAAATGTTAGTTTCTTGCATGTTCCAAGAGTTGTTTCAGATCTAAAATACTTGTTTGTGTGATTGGCCATCATACTTGCATGTTTTATGCTTTCTTTCATAATCTGAGAAGATGTGTTTGAGAGTATGGAGTTACTCTTTTGGCAACTTGTCCTTGACCGCGAGAGCGGATGGGATTATGTTGAGGAACAAGGTTTGTGATTTGAAATGAAATACATACACGAGAGTGATGTATGGAGTTAAAAGCATCATCACTTCACCGGGAGGTGAGTGATGACTACAAACCTCATTTGCAAGTTAATTAACATGTTTAAATTCATATTTTAATATAAGCTATGATGTGATAGTGAAATCCCAAGTCTGAGATCCTCCTAAATCTGAATCTTAGCCTTTCTTAAGTGATAATTTACTATTTTGTTTTAAATATATAATTTAGTTGTTTGAATCCAATCATCTTGTGTACAACGATCTAGATTATTGAAAATCATAACTCTTGTGGCTAGCTAACCAACACTCCTTGTGTTCGACCTTGACTACAACTACTCTCGTATGCTTGCGGGAAATAGCTAGTTGAGTAAAAGATCATTATATGATTGAAACTCGTTAGTGTAAACAACCAGCAAGTTTTTTGCGTCGTTTTCGGGGAGCATCGGTATTCCTATTAGAGTAAGAGTTGTTGATAAGTAAATGAGAGTATATCACAACCTTCATATCCACCATCATATCCATAAATCATAATTCATCATGATCATCATAATTTGTTGTATCTTCCATGTTTGTTTTTATATCTCACTCACCTTGTTTATTTGCAGGAGCATACAGGGTGTTCATAAAAAGATCCTTGAACCCTACATATCTCTACATTCAGAAAATGAACACATCGTTTGCAACCCTCATTGAGAAAGAAGGAGTGAAACCCAAACATGTATTGAGGAATCACAACCCACACAACCATCATCCATGTCACCATCATATGCACCGCCCTCATCCACACATCCTTCATCCACACCACCATCATTCACACCTAATTCACCACCATCATATACACCACCAACACCCATACCACATTCTTCCACACCCTCATATCCACCACTTTCATCCATACCACATACACCACCACCATCTACGCCACATCCACCTAATCCTCTGGATCCACATGAAGAACTAGTCAAGGAGGATGACCTTCCTCTTAAGGACTACTTTGGTACATCTACAATGCACATGAATGGGCCTATTAATATTTTAGAATTTGAGGCAAAAGAGTTTTCTATTAGCCCATCCATCATACAATTGCTACAGCTGAATGCATTTGGAGGGACACCAATGGAGGATCCAAACCTCCACATTACTGAATTTCTACAGTTGCTAAGCACCATAAAGATATATGGCGTTCCTACTGATGGGATACGCCTAATCCTTTTTCCATTCTATCTTAGAGATATAGCCAAGGAATGGCTCTATACTTTGCCAAATAAGTCAATCGGAACTTGGGAGGAGCTTCTAAAGGTCTTTTTGGCAAGATATTTTCCACCTAGCAAAACTTTGCAGCTAAGGAGTCAACTCATCAATTATTCTCAAAGGGATGGAGAGACCTTGTATGATACATGGGAGAGGTTCAAAGATCTTCAACATCTTTGTCCACATCACGGCCTAAGAAATTGGCTTCTATTGCAATCTTTCTATAATGGTTTGTGCTATAATACAAGGATGTCTATTGATGCAGCTGCAAATGGAGCTCTAATGAACAAATCTTATGGAGAAGCCTATGCTATTATTGAAGATATGGCAGAAAATCATTACCAGTGGAGTCCAGCTACAAGCTACCACCCATCCTTTTCACATACTACTTCCGGAATGCAAATGAAAGATCACACGATTGGTGCTATAGACATAATTTCAGCAAAGCTAGACACTTTATCACAAAGGTTTGAGAAGCTAAGCACACAGCCATTTCAAGCAGCCAATAATATTGGTGATGCATGTGGGTTGCTTGGACACTCATCTTCTACATGTTATGCTTCTTCAATTTATTCCCCAATGGGTTACACTCCACCGGACTTCTATAGCAATGCAAACTTGAATTTCATTCAGCCACAACAACCACAAGTGACTTCTAAATTAGAGTCCATGCTTGCAACATTTATTTCAACTCAAATGCAGCAAAATGAGGAGTTCCATCAACAAAGACAATCAATGAAGGGTTCTATTTGCCAACTCTCTTCTAAGGTGGATGATATTGCCACTCATGCACACATCTTGGAGAAACAAATTGCCCAACAAGCTCTTTCTAGCAAAGAAGCATTTCCACCTTTCTTGCCTAGTCCACCGGAGACAAATCCTACATATTTCAGGCCGGTGACATTGAAGAATGGGGTTGTCATAGAAGTATATCCTTCAAAGTATGATGATGTTGATATCCATGATAATTATGAAGTTGCAACTAAAGGGGAGAAATCTACAACACATGCTCTACATGTTGATTCTTCAAGCAAGCCACATGTCCTTCCTCCTCACATTCTAGATGACGCATTACTTTATAATGAGAACACTCTTCCCAACTCATATTTTGATGATGCTTCAAAGGAAAATGAAAAGACAAATAGTATTGGAATACAAAAGACTATTCTTGCTGCAGCTAATAGGTGCTTTCGCTTGCCCCAAATCAAGGACTTATTTGCAAGGAGGCATCAATCTTTAGCACAACAATTTCCAGCTAAAAATCAGAGCACCGTCCTCCATGGACTTTGATGTTTCCACCATGATGAGGTACCTGGTTGCAACCTTTTTAGTTTGATTTATGCAGTGAGGACACTGCAGAATTCAAGCTTAGGGGGGAGCAACCAGATGGTAACCTAGTTCTTTTAGCTTTTCCCTTTCATGTTATTTGCTTCTTATCATTTGCTTTTGTTTTGTGTTCACATTTCAGTCGTTGTTTTCAGTTCTCCTCTTCTGGTGGAAAATCTAGTATGATATGATGTTTATCTTTTATATGTGGATAGAACTCCTATGCTTAACAGATTGTCCTCTTTTGATGAGAAATATCATTTGGAGATATTGTAAAAGGCATGCATTAATCAAATGAAACCTTTTGGCTAACAACATGTGCTTAACTCTAGTTTATGCTTCTAGCCTGAACATTCATCTTTCACATCCTTGATTTCTTAAAACATGTAATGGTTTCAATTTTTGTGAGTAAATCAACTTTACAACATCATTTAGAATATGGGATGCCCTTGCCAAAATCTTAGTGCATTTTCAACCACTCTTTCAATGAAATTTTTTCAAAACAAATGAATGAAATCTAGCTAATGTTGCAATTTAGTTGACTCTCCTATCTTTTGGAAAAAATTTAAAATTTCTTTTGGCTTATCTCATCTTTATACCCCATAAAAGATGGCTAAACCGCCCACATATCATGCTAGCCTAGTGTAAGTCTGATCTGGCCACGATGGTTAGGTGGTATGTCTTAAAAGAGGGTAAAATATCCCAACCAACATTCCACGTGTACATAAGCCTACATTAGCAGCCGAGCGTCGGAACCCATAATCCATTATTATATCATTTTTGGGAAAGAAGGAGAGTACAACTAAAATTGTCAATTTTAACTAAGATTTCATCATTTGTATCCTTAATAGTTGAGAGTTTGAGTTGCACATCCACTAATTGTTTGGCTTGGTCATCAAAATTGTACTTAGTGTTGTTTAATTGATTGATTCATTTAATTGTGACCACCCCTACTGAACTAAAAATCTCTTTCTTGAGTGTTTAAGTTGAATTGATGGCTATGAGCATAAACATGTTGATCATGGTAGGTTTGGTCTTATACACATCTTTCATTTCATTTGATCTATTCATGAACTTGACAATTCTTCATTTATGTTTCTATGCTCTTTTTGCTTGAGGACAAGCAATGGTTTAAGCTTTGGGGGATTTGATGTGCACAAATCATATCATCTTTTGGATCATGTTTGGTTGCACTTCCATGTTGATTTGACTCAATTATCGCTCTCATTCATCCTAGATTTTATATTTTTGCTATTCTTACTTGTCTCATGGTTTGAATTGTGGGTACTACATTTTGTAATGAAATAATGTGTAACATATCATATTATCACTTATTGGATCACTCCTCAAGTATCTACATGTTTTGGGGTTCGAAAGTGTGCAAATACCACTTTTTACAGCATGTAAATCAGACCTACACACTGAAAGTTATGAGCAGAATACACAACAGCCCAGAACAGCCAGGTGCACGCCATGCACCAAACGTGCATGCTGTGTACCTGGGAGCATCAAGCAGACCAAAGTTTCTGGAAAGTTGCACGGCGTTTACGCAATTGCATAGCGTGCACCTAGGAGCTGAAAGTTTCTGGAAAGTTGCACATCATGCATTTCTTCAACACACATCGTGCACCTAGGAGCTAAAGGTTTCTGGAAAGTTGCATGACATACATTTCTTCAGTGCACGTCATGCACAATGCATTCTGGAGCAAACTAAAAGTTTATGGAAAGTTACACGGCATGCACTTACGGTGCATGACGTGCACTTATGGTGCACAACGTGCACTTGGCAATTTCAGCATTTTAAAAAATATGATTTTTTGTTTAAAATGAAGTGGGAACTTAATGGGCGGTTATGCTCGGTCATTTGTGTTAGTTCCCTCATCCCAAAGCAAGCCTAGAGTAGAGGAGGGCGATTTGGAGGAGAAAAGAGGTGGTTTCTTGCCAAAAGAGTCCATTTGCTTCTTCTCTTCTTCTCCATTTTCTTCTCCGGAGGTGCAGCAGAGTTTCTTCACTCTACAAAGCTTCTCGGGAGGGAAGTTCGTCCGGTTTGGAGCAGCTGTAGAAGTGGGATTTCGTCCTCAAGTCAGAATTCTACCTTTCTTTGGTTACACTTTGGGATTTCTTAGCTTTTCCTTCTCTAAACAATGTTAAACTCTGAAATTTCTGCACATTTTCTGTTGTACATCATTATGGACGAGTAGACTCTTTTTCTTGGGAATGGGAGAGTAACTCCCATGTCATAGCTTGTATGAACATTTGAATTTCATACTAAATGTTAGTTTCTTGCATGTTCCAAGAGTTGTTTCAGATCTAAAATGCTTGTTTGTGTGATTGTCCATCATACTTGCATGTTTTATACTTTCTTTCATAATCTGAGAAGATGTGTTTGAGAGTATGGAGTTACTCTTTTGGCAACTTGTCCTTGACCACGAGAGCGGATGGGATTATATTTAGGAGCAAGGTTTGTGATTTGAAATGAAATACATACACAAGAGTGATGTATGGAGTTAAAATTTTCATCACTTCACCGGGAGGTGAGTGATAACTACAAACCTCCTTTGCAAGTTAATTAACATGTTTAAATTCATATTTTAATATAAGCTATGATGTGATAGTGAAATACCAAGTCTAAGATCCTCCTAAATCTGAATCTTAACCTTTCTTAAGTGATAATTTACTATTTTGTTTTAAATCTGTAATTTAGTTGTTTGAATCCAATCATCTTGTGTACAACGATCTAGATTATTGAAAATCATAACTCTTGCGGCTAGCTAATCAATGCTCCTTGTGTTCGACCTCGACTACAACTACTCTCGTATTCTTGAGGGAAATAGCTAGTTGAGTAAAAGATCATTATATGATTGAAATTTGTTAGTGTAAACAACCAACACTACCAGAAGGCAGTCACCATCTGAAGCATAGTTAACCTCAAGAAATAGACGATTAGAATCAAGGCTGATGAGCAAAAGCGTGGCCAATTCCTTGTCTTCTTCACCTTTGGTGCAACTATTTTCGACATGATAATGTTCATTATTTTTGTACAAGAAGGGTTCGGTTGCAATATAACTCAAATAAAATTAGAGTTCCTTCTGCCAGATGTGACACCTTCTACTGAAGATTTCGATTACAAGTTTAGGCAACAACCTAGAGATGTAATTGAATTTTAAGAATTTGATGAGATTGAATTCCTAAAAGAGGAGGGGAGAAATGAAAGTATTTCCTCTTGTTGTGAAAGAAGAAGCTACTACAAATAATGACAAATCAAATAGTAAACATCAGAAGGTGGCGACTCCAAATTCACATATCACACAGGTGGTTTTTGAGAAGAAGGTGAGTGGTGAATATCATCTGAGGATTGTAAAGGAGATCTTATGGATATGTGGTGTTCGATATGAATTGCAAGAAATATATGGAATTGGGAATTCAATTGACAATGATTTTATTGGGAACAAACCTGGGAAGGAGTGTGTTGTTTTCCTTTCAAAAGCATGGGATACACATGTTTTACCTTGCAAGCATATATTTATGTGTAGTGGTTGTGCAAATCTTCTGAGATTTCAAACAAATAGGTGTCCAACATGTCATCAACATGTGGAAAGGCTATTGGAGATAAAGGTTATCAACAAATTAGATGAACAATAAGGGGAGAACTTCAAAGAGTGACTTGTTTTTCTAGAAAGTTTGAAGCTTATGGATTTAATAATCATAATAATTTATGTTTTCCAGCTTCTAATGATTTTGGATAGTTGGGTTGGATATTCTACCTTCAGAAATACATGGTGTATTACATGTCTTAACACTTTTATCATGGTTTCTTCTTTCATTATATGCATATGCAAAAGGGAATGAAGTGAAAGATGTATTATCTACTTAGGTTTTTGATGCCAGGTGTCCTTGCTAAAAAAATTTCTACAGTACTAGTGAGTGATATACTTTCTTTAGCAGTCAAGAAAAAAATTACAATTAAGGTTTAAATGCCACAACTTTGTCGGGTCATATCTTGGGATTCAAAGGTGTGATTGAGGTAATTCTTGTACTTTTAGATTCATAATTGAATCCTCTATAATATGATATACATGTGAGAGAAATAGTGTCATATTTACAAGGTTCAATACTAATTGCAAGACGGGGATTCATATTAAGAAAGACTGTTAGTTCATACTCAAATAAAAGTCACATCTTGTAAAATTCGTAATTGATGTAACTAGATTGGGATGTCACAACACACCAACTATGAAATTGACATCATGTTGAGTAAGATGAGTCACTATATAGATAGAAGGTGCACAAAGGTATAAAAAAATGTTTGGTTATCACACTTCTGTTGTCTCTATCTTTTATGAGCTCTAACCAATATTAAGCAAAAGAAATAGAAGATGATGGTGATCATTATGATGATGATGGAATTTGTTGGAGATTCTTGGATCTTCAATGGAGGAAATCCAGCATACTTTTGGAAGTTTAGGTGAGTGGTTTAATCCCATTTTAGATATTTTAGCATGTCTATGCTTGAATGTACCAATGTGAAACTAAGAACATTTATTGTGTGAATTTGTGGGGTTCATGGATAAACTTTAAACAAAGCTTTAGGGTTGAATATTTCCTGATAAAAGTTTGTTCTATAATTCATAAATATATGTTTAGCTAGTTGGTAGTTATTAGAAATCCATTTACAAGGATTCATCTAGTCCTATGTTGAAATTTCTTACATCAACCTAATTGATCAATATTGTAAATACGTCAGTGCTTATGGAGCTGTTCAATTTAAGCGCAAAAAATTGTGGTCTCTTAATTATTATCATCAAAATTTTAATATAACCATAATTTATTGATATTAATTTGTTTGGATATTAAATGGAATTTATCCTATGTTTGGTTTAATGTAGAGGGTTTTTCTCAAATGGGTTGATTGAATCCAACTAATTGATGTACTAAATGAAATTTATATTTTGAGTATACAATATTGTGAATTCCTTACTTTAAGATGTGATACATTCAAAATAAGGTTAAATGACAAACATTGTTTTCCCAAAAGCTTGCAAGTTTGTAAAGAATGAAGTCGTTTACTAGGAAAACTCTATATTCTACGTTCACGATGAAAATTTGAGATAAATCCCTAGATTTCAATATGATTTTACACATACTCAAGAACATATCTATTCAGGGAGTTATTACTTATTATGAAAACAATTTGAAATTCAAATATCTAAAATGTGTCTCCCTCCTATATAATCATTAATGATCATATGGGATATCTCTCAAGAATGCAAGTTTTTCCTTGTTATTTATAGGAAAATTGTTAAAGGAATCATTCACCATAATATGAGTAGAACTAGAACTAGACAACACTAGATTACCCCTTTATTGAACAAAATTTTATTCAATTATCTAGGCAATTTATTGAAAATGACATAGTTGAAATATGATGACCTAAATATACAAGAAAGGATTGGAATTTTGGATTGTATAGGGAACTATTAGTGATGGTTAATTTATTATGAAATGAACTTGATGATGCATTGTGTATCTTTGTTACAAATAAAAGTGATTGAAACCAACTTGAAGGGAATTGATCTTGGGTTATAAGAATTTATTATCGGATATATTATTTATATTAAATGGAATGCTGAATTATTGAATAAGTTTTTTATAATGAGTTTAATATGATATAATAGATAAGGAAATATTGATGCAGTTAAGAATACAACGCTTACCTTTATTTATTAATTATTATATTGAACATGAACACACTCATTATATAAGGAGTGGTATTGCTTGAATGTTTAGTATGTAACACATTAATTATCTTAAGCTTGTTTGGTTGAAAATAAATATGAATAAAGTATACATGTGTATTCCTATACCTTGGTCTATAAGAAAGATATATATATGAAATTCACTCTTGTAGTTTCCATGAAATGATCATGTAATGATATATACTAAACTTAATATGATGTATAATACTTTCCTGAATGTGTATCATATTTGAAGAACCATATTGTAAAAGAAGAAAATTTATTGAAATCAATGTGATTATCAATATAGTAAAATCTCATGAAGATATGATTACACAAGTACTTCATAATGAAATACTTATTTGTGAAAGTGTCCTGATGAGAATTATCTACATGGAATGTTGAGATTAATCAGATGTAATTTAAATAATATTGTTTATTGCTAATAAGTGTTAAATATATTGTTTCCTTGATTTATGTTTTGAAATTTTCTTTTTCACATAAAATGAAAATTGATAATATTTACAAGACAAAAAAATTAGTACAATAGTTGGATTAGTCATATAATTGCTTTCAACATGAATTATGATCAAATAAATGTAATATGTAGAATATTTACTAAAAACCTAATTTATGATAGTTGTATTACACCCTTAGCATCACAAAAATTTCATATTGTCTAGATTACTGGGAACGGAAACATTTCTATTGTAGTAGTTCAAGGGGTTGTGAGAATAAACCCAAAGTCATAAGGTTGTTGCCTTACATTGGAGTTTTTGGAACTTCACTTGGTGGAGCAATCACGACTTTCACATATATCATTAGTAGTGTATTAGACTCTATGTATGTGATTGTTGTCATAGATCATGTCTCCTACTATGTTATACTAATAGGGAGTCTGATGTCAGACCTCATTCTCCATTATATCACTAAGATAGGGAGTCTGGCATATAACAACTCTAGTCTTGATTTCACTAGTTTCACTTTGTTGTTTTGGCTTGATTAGAATACCAATGATGTGAGGTCTCATTTGAGTAGGTCACTAGACATTGATCCCCTATACTTGTTCCTCAAATGAATTCAGTTAGGATTTTATTAATGTTACTAGTAAAACCTATGTGCTTTCCCATCACCACAAGAGTGAGATTATTGCAAAAAAATGCCGATCAACATTATATGTACATAATTATCATAAACATGTCACACAACATCATGAAATAAAAATTCAAAATCAACCACTAAATAAATATCAACAAGGTCTTTTATATTTTCATATTCCAAAACATAAGGACCAGTGATCACAATCACACATGTATACAAAAGAGGGATATGCTTGTTCATATATTAAGACATGTACAACTTGTACATTATTATAAGGAATACATACCAAAATCTTGAGTCAATAATAAAACCTTATAAAACTTTCATCCTAGACTTGTGTATAGAGATAGCTTTAGAAATAGATACTTTGAACCAAAAATGTCATCTATCTTTAGGTGATCCCACAAATATTAGCTACCTCTTGGTGATAGATGTCTATCAATGGATCGATCTTCTTTAAAACAACTTCGATTGTTCCTATGGTCACCTAAACAAACATGCACAACAACAAAGTGAGAACCTGAGTGCTGGTGATAAGAAATAATAGCTAATAATATTTACGATTTACAAATATCTTAATAATTAAGTTTAATAAAAAGTTCCCATCCCCTTGCGACCTTTCGCTCTGACGATTAGGTTTTACAGGACGTGGATGACTACCTCCCTTTGATTAGGGCTTTCCCTTGTAGGTTCAAGCATGCGACTAGTGGTCTTGTTCCCGTCTCCACCATGGTGATGGAGTTGGTGGAGAGGTATGCTGGTCTAAAACTGTTCAAGGAAGAAGAGGATCATATTGACATGCAATCGGTTGGGAGTGGTGACGAGGAAGATGATCACACAACGCTGGAGTTGGTGGGCAGGCTCCTCACGGATCAGACCTTCAACTTTAGAGCGATGGAGAGGACGCTGTCCCAGGCATGGAGTCTGAGAGAAATGGTCGAGTTCAAGCAATTGGAAGGGGAGGCATTCATGATGTAGTTTACGCACTGGAGGGATAAGCAGTGGGTCATCGAAGGTGGACCATGGAACTTCGATGGTTGGTTGCTGCTCTTCAAGGAGGTGGAAAAAGAAGACCAGTCGGGGTGGCTGACCATAAACAATGTATCCTTCTGGGTTCGCCTCTATGGTGTTCCATTAGGGTACAGAGCAGACTCTATCATCAGAGACATTGCGAGCCGTGTAGGTGAGGTCCTAGCAACTGATAGATATGGCATGGGGTGGGACTCCTCCCTAGGAGTCTGGGTGCTGTTGGATGTCACCAAGCCCCTAAAACAATCCCTAAGGATTAGGGTGACGAGTGGGGCTATAATAGACGTCAAAATCAAGTATGAGTGGTTGTCAATTTTCTACTTTGCTTGCGGGTGACTTGGCCACATCGACATGGACTGTCAGTGTAGCGATGACGACGACGATCAGCAACAACAATGGGGGAATTCGATGCGAGCTTCTCCTTGGAAACAAAGGCGTCAAGAAGGAAATAAAGATGGGGGTAAAGGAGAGGTGAGACGTAAGCTCACATTCAAGGCGAGCTCGTCGGGGGGTGGGAGTAGGGCAGGCGAAGAATACGATAGTAGCAGTGTTTCTGGGGGACACGACGATGGGGGAAAGCACCGTTGGGAGGGTGAAGCTGAACGAGTTGGGCGGGAGGACAAGGAAAAATGGGGGACGTGGAGGGAATGTGGAGAGAAAAGGAGGCAGGTGATGACGAATGGGGAACGGGGAAGTGGGTGTCTGAGGGCGCCTACCTCAAGGACTGGGATGGCGCGACTGGGCGGGGAGCACACAGGGAGTGGGAGATGACACAGGGGGAGGGAGAGAAGAAGAAGGAGAAGACAGCTACCCGCTTCACAAGGTAGGAACTGGTGGCCTTGCATGGCGCACAATGGATCGATGAGGAGGCCCCCGACGATGGGGCGACGCAGGTTGAAGAAGGAAGAGTGACGAATGACCAAGGGGAAGGGCAGTGTCAAGGGAGGTACCAATGGCCGGATGTGCAAGATCTGGGGACGGTGTGGCTGCAGCAAACTAACAAAATACAAATGGATAAAGAGCTACATGAGGGACAGAACCAGATGACTATGGGACATGATAGGCCGGGTAAGGGTGGTCACCCAGACCAGGTGGAGGAGGCACACCAACGGATGGCCCAGTATACAGATGCAACCATGAAACATAAAGGGGAGAGGAGAGCAATTACCAAAGCACAAAGGAGAATAGAAGCAGGGGCAAAAAAGAATCAGGGAAGCAAACAAGGCTAGGGAAAGAAGAAGCACCAACCGTGGGTTTACAAGATGAGAAGGGGGCTCACTTGGGAATTCCAGAGGAGGAGGTGGTATGGGAGCAAGCAATGGGGAAGAGGGGCAAATGTGCAAAACTATGCGACATGGACCTGGATGACCAACCAACACAGGCAGCTGAAGGAAAAAGATCAAGGAGATTCACTGAAGGTGTGACGGTCAGTGATGGGGTTGTCACAACCCAAGTAGCAGAGATTGGCGGAGCCCAATCCCATGAGTCCAATGAAAATCTTCAACTGGAACTGTCAGGGTTTGGGCGACCCTGACACGTGCAAGGCTCTCTGGGCCTAGGTCTGGAGATAGCACCCAAACATAGTTTTCGTTATGGAAACTATTATTGCTGAGAGGAAAATAGAAAAGGTCAGAAGGAGTTGTGGCTTTACAGATGGTTTGTGTATTTCTAGCACTGGCAGGGCAGGTGGACTTGGTTTCTAGTGGAAGGATGTTGACGTGGAGATTTGTAGCTACTTGAGCAGGCATGTCTCCGCTATTGTCAAAGACGAGGACAATGGCACTAGGTGGAGAGCGATTGGGATATACGGATGTGCTGATCAACAGAGCAAGACAAAAACTTGGGATCTCATAAGGAGACTAAAAGATGAAGCAGCAGAGATGGTCCTTTTCTTTGGGGATTTTAATGAAATTGTTTCCAATGAGGAAAAGAAAGGGGGTCCTCCTAAAGAAGAAAAGTTCCTACAGAACTTCCAGGATGCCATAGATGATTGTGGCTTGGTTGATGTGGGCTTTGAAGGAAATATTTTCACATGGAAAAGGGGGACTGTCCGAAAGAACTATGGTGCAAGAGATGCATGATATATTTCTTCCTGAGCTTATGTGGAGGAATATGTTTAAGTATTGCAGAGTTTTCCATCTTCCCATCTATGAATCAGATCACACACCCATTATCCTAAAGGAGGACAACAGGGATAGTAGAAGGAAGAAGAGGAAAGACCATTTTATGTTTGAACCCATGTGGGTGGGTGAAGAGGGATGTGTCGACACCATTAAGGAGGTATGGGGAGATGAGGGAGGGGCTGATTTGAACACCAAGCTACGGAGATGTAAAGAAAGTTTGAAGGAGTGGGCTGCGAGAAAAATTGGTGAAAGGCAGAGAAGGGTTATGGCTTTGGAAAGTGATTTGAAACACCTACAATCCCTTCCCCTAGACCACACAAATCTTAATTTAGCAGAGGATAAATCCAAGGAGTTCCAATACTTGCTGCAAAAGAATGAAGAGTATTGGGCTACCCGGGCACGGGTTAAAGAGCTGAAGGAAGGTGACCGGAATACAACTTACTTCCACCAAAAAGAAACAAACTAAAGGCGAATGAACTGGATAGAAGGACTATAAGATGAGCAAGGCATTATGAGAACCCAGGAGAATGAAGTCACTGACATCATCATGAGTTATTTTGCACAACTCTTTCAGTCTAGCAATCCTACAGGTTTTAAAGAGGCGACTAAGGGAATCTGGGAAATGATTACTAAGGCTTAGAGGGAGGATCTACAGAGGGAAATTACTGAGGAGGAAATATGGATAGTGTTGAAGTAGATGCATCCAAATAAAGCATCGGGACATGATGGCATGAAGGCAATGTTTTATTAGAAATACTGGGGTATTGTGGGGAAGGATGTGGCTAATTACATCAAAGGGTGGTGGAAAGGAGAAAGAAGCTTGAAGAGTGTAAATGATACACTAGTTGCGCTAATACCGAACACAGAAAAGCCAAAAATAGTGGGTGAGTTTAGGCCTATTAGTCTCTGTAATGTGGTGTACAAAATAGCCTCCAAGGTGCTGACAAACAGATTAAAGCCTCTCATAAACAACATTGTTTCCGAAAATCAAAGCACTTTTGTTCCAGGGAGAATGATCACGGACAATGCCCTCATAGTTTATGAGATTTTCCATACTATGAAGAGAGATAAAGGAAAGAAAAAAGGCAGCCTTGCACTAAAGTTGCACATGTCCAAAGCCTATGATAGAGTAGAGTGGAATTTTCTAGACTTTGTTATGGAGAGGTTGGGGTTTGGGATGAAGTGGAGGAGCAAGATCTAAGAATGCATTACATCTGTCCAGCATACCTTTGCCTTTAATGGAGACCGGACCAAGAGCACAAAGCCTACACATGGACTTCGCCAGGGTGACCCTCTTTCTCCCTATCTTTTTATTTTGTGTGTTGAAGCCTTCTCTACCTTGATATCCACTGCTGCTCGTGACAACCACTTACACGACATTAAGCCGAGTAGGGGTACACCCTGCATCTCACATCTCTTTTTTGCATATGACGGTATCCTTTTTGCTAGAGCAACCAATGAAGAGTGCCTGAAGATAGCTGAAATCATCAGCCAATATGAACATGCCTCTAGTCAAAAGATAAAATTTTCAAAGAAAGAGATTGTTTTTAGCAAAGGGATAGAGGCCACAAAATGGGAGGAGATGAGATGCCTCTTGGATGTGATAGAGGTGGACCGGCATGCTAGTTACTTAGGACTTTCGACAGCTATGGGAAGGTCAAAGAAGCAGGTGTTCAATTTTATTAAAGAAAGAATACGGAGGAAACTGCAAGGATGGTCAGAAAAACTACGGTCTAAGGCAGGGAGGGAGGTACTCATCAAAGCGGTGGCGTAGGCTATTCCTTCATACGTCATGAGCATTTTCCAGTTGCCGGCAGGTACAATAGAGGAAATCCAGAGAATGATAGCCAGATTCTGGTGGGGAGCAAATGACAAAGAGTGGAAACACTCATGGATGAGCTGGGACAAGTTGTGTAGACCAAAGTGGAAGGGGGGACTTGGTTTTAGGGACTTCCACAACTTTAACCAAGCCCTTTTGGTGAGGCAACTTTGGCGGATGGTCAACCATCCAGAGGCCCTTGTGACTAGAGTGCTTAAAGCTAGATACTTCCCAAGGACATCCATTTGGGAAGCAAGAAGGGGCTACGATCCTAGCTACACATGGAGGAGTTTATGGGGGGCTAAGGCTCTTCTAAAAGAAGGAGTCCAATGGAGAGTGGGGGATGGAGAAGATGTTAACATATGGGAGGATATATGGCTACCCAAGGAAGATGACTCACTTGCTTGTCACAAACTGGATGGTATCCCATAGTACAACAAAGTTAGAGAGCTCATGACAAAGGATGGCACATGATGGGATGAGGATAAAGTGTGGGAGTGCTTCCCGAAAAACTATGTTAGGAGGATATGCACTATACAACTCAGCATCGGGAAGCCCAGGGATATGTGGATGTGGTGGCCATCAAAGAATGGGGAGTTCTGGGTTCGCTCATCTTACGGGATGGGGATGCTAGGAAAGGAGTAAGCTAGACGCTACAGTGCCCAACAAGGAGACGAGTTATGGAAGAGGATTTGGCATACAGGATGCAGTCCCAAAATAGCTCATTTCTTATGGAGAATATGTACGGGGGGGGTTAGCTACCAGAGGTTTTCTGTTTGATAGACATTGTGTAGAGGATAGAACCTGCACGCTCTGCGTGACAGAGAAGGAAACTATACCCCACATGTTGTTCTTGTGTCCAAATGTGACGGAAGTATGGGATCAAATGGCAAGGGAAGTCCAAGAATTGGTGGTAGATAACAAAGATGTGAATGTTCATTCATCCATGTCGGCTGCATTAGAAAAGATGGTCTTGCAATATGTTGAGGTCTTAGTGGCTGCTATGTGGGTGATATGGAGAGGGAGATGCATGAGGGTCTTCCATAGTGGTGATGTGCACATCAGCTTCTTATTTCGTGGTGCCATGGCTATGGTGAGGGTGGGACGAGTGAAAGACTGCAAAGGAGGGGGCGATGGCATGACTCCTTGCAATGTACAACAACACCATGCAAGGGGGGACGCAACGTGGTCGGAGAGAAGCCAGGGCATGGGCTCAAGGGTACTGAGAGAAGTCAGGTTAAAGCTAAATGTAGATGCATCTTGTGGTGATAATGGAGGGGCGGTGGTGGGCATGGTGGCGAGGGATGAAGGGGGCAGGTTGGTGGGAATAATGGGTGAGAAGGTAAAGTCGGGGGAGGATGTTGCCATGACTGAAGCTCTTAATGTGCGGGCAATGCTTGTATGGGCAAGGAAAGAGGGACTTGATCAAGTGGAGGTGGAGTCAGACTCTATGGCGGTCATCCATGCATGCAACAATAGGAACCCAAGAAGGGACTATCTAGGAGTTGTAGTTGAAGACATTCTTTCTTTGCAACTGTCTTTTTCTTTTTGTAGCTTGAGTCAAGTGAGTCGTAGGAGTAATTTGGCTGCCCATGAGGGTGTCAACTTTACCCGTAGGGGCCAAGTAGATAGGTTCTTTGTTTCACAGTCTTTCCCTTTGAACATTATGAGTCTTGTAACCCATAATTTAGCAAGTTAATAGATGGCGGAGAGCCCAATCATAGGGCTTCCCGTCCTTCTCTCTAAAAATAATAATAATAATTAAGTTTAATAGTGCTTATAATATTCTCAGTAATAAGCAAGGAAATTCAGCAAAAGAAATCCTACACAATGTATATACAAGATACATATGCATACCTATACATAGTATGATTCACATATAACAATTATATCAAGTAAAGAATACCAAAGAACATCCATTTTATTCATCAGTTAGACATACACATGCATACTACATGGTTGAGTTGCACATTTTCATTATGTCATGCGTAGTTTGATGTACACCACTCAATCTATTATTCGTCCACTATGAAGCCTCTCTACAAATCCATATAAGATCAAAGGATATATAGATTTTGATAGATCTCTCCATACATCCCAAGTTGAAGTGAGGGAAAAAAGGTAGAGTACTCAGAGGTTAGATATAGTGTGGAAAGTTCTTAAAATAGGATATGCATATCATAGGTACGTCCTCATCACACATTCCTTGATGCCAAACAAGGCGTATAAAATCCATCAAACATTGAGAGACGACAACAACCACTCTCCATCACATATCACTAGCCCATTGGTGGTTATCAAGTCCCAAAATGATATAAAGACAATATGGTATACCAACTGTAGTTGTCTATATCTATTCACTAATATATTAGTCTGAGCACCTTATACGAAATCTCATATTGTTAGAAGAGTATCTTGTTTTACTATTTTCACCAAGGACCAAAGGAAACATAACTACATAGTAAGGCACTACGTGATGAAGATTGCACTATATTAGTTATACTAGTTACTTATTTTATGATTGCATAAAAAACGTTACATACAATCAAAATGAATTTTCAAAATATTAATCAAGCCTTTGCAACTTAAACATATATGAAACATGTTACCACACAATTTAAAAAATCCAAAACATGGTATGTAACACATCTAGCCATACATAGATAATGGAACCAATATAGGGCACCAACATGCTTGATTCTTCCCTAGAATCACATAATCATGGTTAAAGTATCATACTTGGCCATAACAAGGCCCAAATAATCAAACTAGGGCACATCATGGATTAATTATCATATACTTCTATGACAAGTATAAGTTCACAAAGGAACCTCATCATTATAAGAAATTTAGCACCTTACTTCTCTAAGTAGTAATAAAAAGAACCAAAAAATAAAATTTAAATCTTCAATAGATGCAAGAGTTATGATGTTTCCTATATCAGGGCACAAGAAGGCCAAACGAAGAATAAATGAACTATTTTCACATAGAGATTCTATTCCAAACTTGTTTCTTGCAACATAACAACTAGGGAATAACCTTAAACAAGATTATGAAGGAGTTCTGAACAACAAGGGATATCATGTATTTCATATTCACATTATGGAGTATGAAAATACTAAAAAGATACCACCTTTAAGATAATTTTTCATCATAGTCTGAATCTATGCGCATGCATTCCTAACTAAAAATATTTTTAGCATCAAGGGAAATATTTTAAGGATTAAGATGAACATCCAAATTCACATTCCATGCTATCATAAAGATTCCATATTTTTAACATATTTAAGGAACTAGAAGAAACAACAACGTATTCCTGTATAATGTAGGTATTAAATGTAGCATATGGTATATCACATTCCTATTCCCACTTACTGGTGA
The DNA here is from genome assembly GCA_963693085.1 of Alisma plantago-aquatica. NCBI lineage: Eukaryota > Viridiplantae > Streptophyta > Magnoliopsida > Alismatales > Alismataceae > Alisma > Alisma plantago-aquatica. Next base: position 167,416,978 of record OY856415.1, read on the forward strand.
AGACAAAAAGCTTCAAGCTTTACACCTTCAAAGCTTCAAACAAGCACGAGCATAACATGCAAGACACAATCTCCCCAATGATCTGAGGTTTACTTTTAAAAAGCTCGAACATCCTTCTTCTACAATCTTAGAGTAACTACACTATGAGGGAAGAGCAAAATAAGGTTTAGAACTTGGTCGAACCCCAAGTATGAAAACATGCATGTACGTTTCTCAATGTAGAAGATGATGGAAAACCATAAAAGAAAATAAATGAGATGAAGCTAACTTAAACGATCTAGGTTGGAACATGGTCCAAGGGATGTGAAGAGAATTTATATTTCCAATGAAGAAGAAAGGATGAAGAAAACAAAATAGTAGATCATTGGTTGATGGAAGGCATAGGTTTGACCAGTTATCAATAACGATTGATGAGAGGTAGCTGCTATGGTTCCTTCTTCCATCACTACAATAACATTTTTGGTATCATCTTCGGCCATATCTCTATAGTCCATAACTCCAACATTTTCCCTCGAGGATAAAAGCCTTTATGCTTTGAAGCTTTTGGTTATTGCAAAACTCCTTTAACAATATTTTTCAAAACATTGGCTCTATTTAACATAGTCCATATTGTTTAACAAAAAAATTGAAAGATTGAGAGTTCAACTCATCCAGTGGACCAATTATACTGTTAAGAAAATTTGCAATAAAATAAAGACAATGGTACATAAAATTCTCTATAAAAATAAACCACAATTCCAATCATGTCAAGATCAATTTTAGAAAACATATTCAGAGTGACTCCTCACTAACCACAAAAATTTTGGGAAATAAAAATGTATAATTCTATGGATTAAAGAGGATGACCATGACAAAAATTATTTCATAAGACTTGAAAATCCATAGAACATCATTCTTCCATCCACACTCTCATTTTTTAGAATTTTATGAATACCAATTAGTACATAATCGTCAAGCAAATTAGTGAATATTTTGAAAGATTATTCAGTCATGACCTATCCTTCTTCTTCAATCTCAACTCTTGAAGGATGAAACCCATAAATCCATTCATTATTTAGGAGATGAAACCACTTAGTTCTAATGGGATAATCTTTTCCGTCTTTCACCATAGTTGTAGTATGATTCAAACTTTGTTTATGAACTTCTTTGAAATTATTCATTATAATGATGATATCACTCCTCAAATTGAACCCTTGAATACAACATATATTGTACTAGCAAAAGTGATGTATCCCAATTTTAATAAACATTTAGGGGTATCATGTTGATATATGCTTCTTACAAAATTTTTATTGAGACCTACAATAATAGACTTAATATGTTCATTAACAACCTTGTTGATCTTGAATATTGTGCCTTTGTTGTTTGTAGACACGATCCATATGCTTATGTCCTAGTCAATGAAACAATTAATACTTGGTGTTAGCATGGCACCCCGATATCAGACATCAAACTTGACTTTGAAAATGTCTTCACACCATTAATGGGAAATTCATATTTCATTGCAAATTTCCCATTTGTTGGATTAATTGGATCAGTAACTATATAATCAAGTCTACTTATTCATATACTTTGATCAGTGGTTATGATTTTGATTAGGTTCCTAGTATCTATTAGATATGTTAGGGTGATAACGTATCTCCCTCCCTCTTCATTTTCAATACTTCTATTTTTGGCTCGCATGTTCTAACTTGCTACATCCACTAGTCTCCTTTAAAATATCAATAACAATAGAATTGTTGAAGATAACATCATAGAATTCACTGCTGACATGATTATTTTCATCAAACCTAATGAAAAAACCCAATTAATATGATAATCACATTGGGAATCTTCTCTCATATTTTAGTTTTATGTATCAACTTATGTGAATCTCCCATTATTGGGACACATATTTCATTCAAGTGTATGAACCAGTTCAAAAATATCCTAGGATGCAAGGGTGCTATTTTCCCTTCAAATGCCTTAACCGTCCATTATCTACATATCAATTGCAGGACTTTGCTTGGGATCGCATCATTTCCAAAAAGCATTCCAAGTTATCCTAATGGATATACATTTGAATAAGGTTGGCCAACTTATGCTACTCAAAGCTACTTTGAAAAACATTTCAGCCTACTTCATGACCTATGTTCCCCAATCCACTTTGGTCAAGAAGGAACTAAATGTCATCAAATGAAAATTCTTATGAAGGGGACACCTAATATCAATCATTTCCACATCATCAACATGGACACAATTTCAAGTGACCTAGACAAGGGGGTGGGGTATCATGGTAATCAATACCCACTTTCATTGTATGTTTAGTAAATGTATAGATTCCCTTTGTAAGAAGAATTACAATATCTGATCCAGGCATGTTTAAACCAAATATAATGGGAAAACAAATTGATGGGAGATGATCAGTTCTTACAAAGCTCATTTCTCATAATATCCTTGAACAAACAATTTGTATTGTGAAAAATAGTATCCACACTGCTTAGTTCCTTCCCCAACACTAAAATGTTGTATGAGACTGAAACACTTTTTGGTACAATCAATAATACAAAAACTTCTATCTCTATCACATCTAAACTGAATCATTTTAACATTTCTAAAGATGCCATTCTTATAAGGTTTAATACAAACAACATGCTTAAATACAATCTCTTACCTAATCACTTCTCAAGAAATGATATTTATGATATATCTCATGATATAGAACACATTCTCACTACTAAGAATATCACATGGAGATGGGGGTTACACCAAAAATTGTAAAATCTTAAAACTTCTTCCTTGACCTTGGAGTACCTAGCTTATTTGGGTAGATATTCTATAAATCTAGGCGTATGATAAAAGTCATCATACATCAAAATGGATCAGGGACATAAAATGCATCTTTTTATTTCACACAACTATCTAGAGGAATGGATGGACCTCATAGATCTATTTTATGTCTTAATGATAATGGTCATGTACTTTACTTGCCCCTATGCTAAATGTTTTTTGGGTAACTCAGAACAACTTCACACTTATATCACTTTTCTATGTCCTCCTATATCTGCATTTATAGGTGATGATATTTGAACATAGAAAGACAAAGTTCATGCCTCTTTTAGATCTTCTATCATTTGAAGAGGACGAAAAGGACAAAGAAAATAAATGAGTTGTATCGTTTGAGTCACTCTTGCATGGATTTTATGAGGAGTCCTAATATGTCAAGGAGATGGGGAGGGCCATCGAGGCATAGATGTAAGGTTTTTTTGCTCTTCTTATCCACTTTATTATCTTTCTTTTATTTTTTGGGTTATTTATGAGGAACCCCTTGCCCTTATTTCCAATAATAGAAATGTATCTGTCAGACATATTGTTGCTAATTATGACAATAGCCACACAATTTTGAGCAATGCCTAGGTACTTCTTACAAATAATTATTTTTTGTGTTTGTGTTCATTTTTTCAGAGCACTGTTCTTATTATTTGATGCAATCCATATTTTAAGAAGAAAACTAAAAATGGTTCCAATAATGAGTCTTTGGTTTCCACTCGTACCCAACTAGTTCAAAATTTCTAGATAAAATACTTCCATGAGCTAGGTTTCAACTTTGATAAAAACTTCTAAAACCTTAGAAGGAAGTGGAGATCTTGGAATTTCTCTTGTAGTGGAAATATGCATAAGAGAATTGATTCTATATAATTCGAAATTCTATCATTAGACTCCAACCCCCTATGTGACCTTTCAAACATTGGATACCAAGAAAATGCAGCATAATGTTTTTATAACATCACACGAAATAGTGCTCTGAAACTCATTATATCAAAGGAGATAAAAATAAAAAATAGTAAACTTGCAATATTAGGAAGCTTTATGGAGTTAGAATTTATTCTCTCAACTGATAATGTGTCCGCTACTGATAAATATCTTATTAATTATTTCATTATCAATTATTTTAGGAACCTCTTCAATCACAACTATTATTTACCACACCTTTTCCATCTCAGTTGGTACCTTCTTTTCCCCCATTAAAGTGATGGACCCTAACATTTTAATTGCTGCTTTTTTATTAGATACAATATTCATGATTCTTTCACAATTGCATCCAGATAAATCTTCTAGTCTGAATGTCATCAACTCGACTTTCTTTTATTCTTCATGTTTCCTAGTTAATCTATCTTGTTGAAACCTATTATGATATATTTAATACCACCATGACATCACTCCTCAAGTTGAGATTATGAAGAATATTCCCATGTCTCTCCCCAAAATCAATACAACACCACTAACACCAAAAAACTTGAACCATTTGTTTGTCAACTCAGACTATAAGTCATTCCAAAAATTCTAGACAATAGACTCATGCCACATGTGGAGTCATAGATTGGTCTGGAACAATAAACTTAAATCAAAAGTAGAAAAATTCAAGACACATACATACTTGCAAATGAGTTCATCTACATATGTATTTTGACGGTGTGCCTCTCCTTTCTCTCAATTTAGAGTTCAAGAAAGCCTATGATAATATAAATTGGAATTTCATCATCAAAACATAGATTGGTTATGTGCTTTGCATGGATCCACAAATGTAATAAACCTTGTGACTTTTCCACCCTCATCAATGGTGCTTGTTTGGTTACTTCACTAGATCAAATGCCCTTCATCGAGGTGACTCCCTTTCCCTATTTCTTTCCATTATTTCCACTTCTATCCTTGCTCATATGACTAACATTGTTCTGGATAATGATATTTTAGTCCTAGTTTGCATCAAACAATGTTCAAAGATACCGACATTGAATTCACCAACAAAACCATTGTTTTCCTCAAGTCTAATGACAATAACATTATCAAATTTACTCAAATCCTTGTAATATTTTCTCACATTTATGGCTTGAGAATTAGTTTGAACTAATATTCCTTTATTGGAACTCATGTTAGTGAAACACATATCAAGATATTGGAAACGTATTTCATTGATAGTGTTTAATAACTCTCTATTAAGTACTTCTGATTCCCTCTCTCACCTTATAAGATTCAATCTTATGTGTTGGACCCTATATCAGATAAAATTAACAACAATTTAACTCACTCGAACACTAGAACTCTCAACCAAGATGCTAGATTCATCAATTTGGACACTTTTCTTATTCCTATATTTTGCTACTTGATGATCTGCATTCCTATGCCTCACTATGCTCATAATAAATTAGACACCCTGGGGGGGATATCCTTGGGGTGACTCAAAGGAAAAAAGGAAGTTCATCTAGTTACTTGGGGATCTCTTCTCCTTCCTTGTAGACTTGGTAATTGGAGTATTCTTGACCTCATGCTTCACTCCCTTTTACTTTTTAGTAGAGATCTTGTTGCGGATTGTGATAAATGACTCTACCATGTGGTTAGAGCAAGTCAAAAGAAAATGCTATTCCAAGAAAATATGTTGCATAGATTGAGAAGAAAGTCTCTATCTCCCTTTTAAAAGAACATTCAAAAAGTCAATTTCATCATATAAAACTCTATCATCACACCCCCGGGATCCTTCCCCAAGCAAAACTTTTGGTCGGGCTCGTGGAACACTCATGGTCTACTAATCAACACCACACCCTAAACTTTTAATTTCTATGTCTTATCTCTACTTGGATATCTATAATGTAATGTGCATGATAGTATCCTCTATATCAAATAAGATCAAATGGTTTCTCCTTGAATGTGGTTTCTCCACTCATGATCTTTAAGATCTATCATATATATTTTCACCACCTCTTCAAGCATATTAAGGAAATACGACTGTTACTTCAAGGACTCCAATGTCTATTAATTCTTCCTTAGTCCATGTTTTTTGACTCAAATGGCACATCATTTTAGAAGATTAATTATCACACCATGATTACTCTCTTCCTTTGGACTTTGGATAACTCAAAATTGTCAACCTTCTACTATTTTTTTATATTATACTTAAATATGTTATAATATATATATGAAAAATAATGTATATGAAAAAAGAGTGTTATGTTATAATAATAACACATGATAAAATAAAACAAGACATTTTTTTGGATCTCACCAATACTATACAGGGTTCAATGGTGCTCACATTTGTTACCTATGCATTATAAATCAAGAGGAGATCTATCAAATTTTCTTTGAATGTTCCTTATGTAACTGTCTTTTGGAACATTACTAGCATTTCCAAAGTATTGATGGTCATAATGTTAGATATATGTTGTTTTCCAAAATCTTTCATTTCATCCTATTAGGCCTACCCTAGGGCATTTAAATATACTTTGGGTGCTATAATTCTTCAGAATTTATGCTGTGAATGTAATAACCAATTTTCTAGAAACAATGACTTTTACTTTTAACTCATTGTGTGACTTTTTCTATTCCGTTTGTTCTCTTTATTTTTCTTCTTATTATTGAGGCAACCTCCATAAATAAGGGAAAAACTAACTCCTTAGGTTCTAAGACTTTCATTTTGAAGGTGCTAATGTTTTTTTCAAAGATTTAATGCCTTCTGAGTCTCTTCTAGAGGGCCCAATTAAGAGGCCTAGATGGTAGTTGACTTGTATGGTGTTAGGTGTTGGATCCATATGCATTCTCATGGTTTGTGTTGATATTTCTAACTCATTATCATCTTTTTATGTTTTTAGGCATCTTAAAGGGAACTCAACCCCACTTTTACTTGTGTTGGTTTAGTGCCTCCTCTTACTAGGTACCATATACCGTATGCAATGTTTTAGCTATTATTAAAAATGTATTTGGAAATTGTTGCAATGCCTTTTGGGGCCTTAAGGGGAATCCTAAGTAAAGAAAACTTCCAACTTAGCAAAAGAAAAATACCCAATTAAAATGTATCTTTTGTATTTTTTATTCTAAAATATTTTAGCCACATCAATTCAATTAAGATTTATTTTGGTTACTTTGGGGGATTTTTATTACTCTCATTCCCCCATGGGTAAAGAGAAAAGTGACACATATATGCATCTACATTCTAAAAATTATACTAATGGTAATTCTAACTCAATAACATCAAGCGTAACTCAAAAAAGACCTATGGTTTAAGCCAAAACTCAAACAAAAAAGCATGAAAATTAGGAAAACCACGAATGTTAGAGGGACACCGTATGTAAAGGTTTATCTATGCAAAATGTCTCTATAGTTGTATGTTAGTACCATACTATCTAAATGTTACTATGGGAACCTATTTTACCCTCTTCATATATGCTAGACCCAACCCTTCCAATCAATAGACCTCTCTAATCACTGACAACATCATAGGTAAAGAGTTGAAAGTATATGTCTCATCGAATGCAACTTTATATTCTTTAAACCTAAGAACTGACCTATTCATTTCTTTATGGGTTGGGTGACACATCCAACCATGGTCCCAAAGTAGGGACCTAACATAATCTAGACATTTGTTATATTTACAAGGAGTCCTACCTTTATCCCTTAAATCCATCACTGACATTTGATTTCTGCATTCAATTTGTAAATCATTGAGCCTTTTGTTAATGCAAATTTCATTCAAATCCCTAATGCAGTATCCTATAAAGTCCATGGATAGGATTATCTTGTGAATCCAAAAAAGTCATTCCTAAATGGTCCCTTACCTCCCTTGCATATGTTCGACCTGTATTGGTCAGCTATGCCATCCTCAATGAAATTCTCACAAATGTAACTTGGCTATCAATGTTGGGGGAAGGTTCATATAACCTTAATAAACCTATAGATCCTAATGTGAATCTTAGAGACAAGACCTATCTCAACCAATCCTAATGCAGTATCCCTGGGGGATTCCATCCCTTCTAAAACTATGCATTTCAACATCATTATACAAACAGAGCCTATCATCTTCCATACACTCTCAATTGACATCCTTAGCACTTTATTTCGAATTGAGCATCTAGACTCCCAAACACACCACATTACTATGAGCAGAAGGGCTCCACTAATCATTCTTGTAAGAAAATATGGCAGGGGGATGATGAGATATATCTTATTGATAGATGGAAAACTCCCCTCCTATATATAGGAGAGGAAGGAAGTACAAGGTAAAGGAATAAAACTCTAATGGTTAGCCTCATATAACATTATAATTCTAATAGTCCTCCTCAAGTTGGAGTGTGGACAAAACAAATATCTATATTAGACTTATAAGACTCAATTAGATCATGATTTCTCACTCCCGATACAAGATTTTCACTCTCCCATAAAAATGACTGTTCAAAATTATTTGGTGATTCCTCATTTGAAATTATGTTCTATAGGCTAGAATACTTGGTCTTTAGAGAAAGTCTTCTGAAGTGGATATGGAATAAAGACAATCACCATCAATCTAGACCAAATGATCAAAAGACTATGACTACACCATTTTCATTGAAAAGAAACCTGTGATTAGAATATGCATAATCAACACATCAAACAATCTAGCAGTAGAGGTAGCTTCAAACATATATATTATCAGGTGATGATGACTATCAAACTGGATACATCAGCAGTGTGACTCTTAAAGTCTTAAGGGAATGACAGACACTATCCAGGAAGCCCAAATAGATCAATAGAAGAACCATATTGCCAATTGAGAAAACAAAAAATGAAACTCAGAGAAGACATCAATAAAGTAGATCAGTAAAGACAAATTAATATGAATCATCAACCTAGAGCCATAGTCTTCTCTGAGAAGATATTCTATGAGATAAGAAGATGGGAGACAACCTACTGGGGTCCCTCAACCTCTAGGGAGGCTTCTCCATGGAACACCCAGTATTTGATGTCACAAGTTTCCTTTATTAGAAATGACAGATGCAATTCTACCTTCAAGGGAATGAAATACGACATGTGGAAGGTGCTTATTATTCCATAGAAGGAGCTAGAGGGGGATATATCCACTTGGGATGAAGCTATGATCAAGAAGGCATGACTGAATGCAAAGGCAATAAGCATCATCTATTCATTCCTCACGCCCTCTGAGTTCAACCACATCTCCTCTTGGGACACAATCCATGAGATTTGGGATAAGTTGTTCATCACCTATGAAGGCACAAATTAATTTAAGGAGTCAAAGATCTACATGCTTAGGGGACTCCTTAAAAACTTTAAGATGGGCAAGAAGGAGAGAGTGGATGAAATGTACACAAAGCTCAAAACCATCGTCAATGCACGTGCTCAATTGGGCCACACCATGGACAAGGGGACCATCAATTATAAGATCTTAAGGTCTCTCCTAAATAGATGGGAATCCAAGGTGACTTCCAGTGAAGAAGTTAGAAGTCTTGATGACATTGTCACTGAAGAGCTCATAGGCAATCTCCAAGTTCATGAGCCAAGACTTGACAAGTAAGAGGAAGATGAAAAGCAAGAAGAGAAGGAATCAAAGAAGATAAAATATAGTGCATTCAAAGGTCAAATGGAAGAACTCCTTATACAACAACAACATGCAAGCCGTTATACTTCTCCTTCATCAAGTGAAGATGAAACCCCAAGTGAGCATGATGCTAACTACTCTAAGGGAAAGCACTTCAAAGGAAAGCCTCCCTCCTCCTCCACTCCTAGATGCTATGAATGTGGGCAAAAAGGGCATTACAAGAATGAGTGCCCCAAGGCCAAAAGTCCTACCACAAGAGAAACTCCAAGAAAAGGGAGCATGACAAGAGGATGGCAAGTATAAGAAGAAGGACAAGAAGGACAAAAGGAGTAAAGATACATCCCATGCCTCATGGGAAGAATCATCTTCTAGTGATGCAAGCTCAAATGAGGGAGAATGCCACCTTGCACTCATGGCCTCTACTAGTGAAGATATTGCTGAGGTAAGTGAGGTAAGCTTACATGAGTTATCTAAGGAAACTCTCATTGATATGCTAAATGCTACCCACTCTTCTTATTCCAAAGAAAAGTCTAGAAAGAAGATATTAGGGAAGATCATAGATGACTTGTATGCTAAAATTGATATTCATGATCAAAATAAGAAATTGCATCTTGATAGCATGATTCATTGCAAGGGAAATTTCTTGACCTTGAGATCCAATACAATGGATTTGAAGTAGAGAATAATATCTACCTTAAGAACATCAATAGTATTAAGGAGGAAAGCCAAGCCCATCTTGATGGTCTTGTTTTATTTAAAACTAAAAATGAAAATGTTGTTGCTAAATGTGATGAACTTAAACTTTCTTATGATGCTATTAAATATGAAAATAGAGTCTATCTTGATGATCTAATCTTTCTTAGAACTAAAAATTCTAGATTGCTTTCTCAAGTAAATGACTTTTCTTATAGACCTTTATTGCCAAGTAATGAGATTGCTATCATTACTCTTGAGAGATATTCCTTTCATACTAAATACCTCTGTTTGGATGCTGACTTATTACATGCTTAAGATGATCTTTTTAGTTTATTTTCTATCGTTATTACTCCTAGTGAAGATAATCACAAACTTAGAGCTTCCTTGCAGAAATTCCTTATAGGGAAAAAGTCCCTCAATGAAGTTCTAGATCACTTTATGAAACAAGTTGTTAATAGTGGTTTGGGATATGTACAGGGAGCTCTAAAGAGCAAGAGCAAGGGCAAGGGTAAGAAAAAGATCAAGGAACCTCCTATTTTCCATGGAGAGTCATCCAGCTCTAAGAACCCTATGGTTTGTGTGCATTGTAAGAGTGATGACCATTACTCTCCTTATTGTTCTTATAGAGAGAAGGTGACCAACCCAAAGGTGATATGGGTCCCGAAGCTAACATTGGATCCCAAGGTTTGAATTGGGCATTGACATCTTCCTTTCTTGTAGGTAAAATGAAATTGGATTGTTGATAGTGATTGCTCAAATCATATGAAAGGTCAAATAAGCCACTTCAACCAATTCACAAAGAAGAAGGGAGTATCAATAACATTTGGTGGCAACAAAAAAGGTAAAGTGATAGGTGAGGATGATGTAGGTCATTCACTATGTACCAAGAATGTTCTTCTTGTGGATTTACTACATCACAATTTAATTAGTGTTAGTCAACTTTGTGGTAATGGTTATCTTGTTCTCTTCACCTCACTTGAATGCTTGATTCTAGATTCCCTCTCCTATAATTTTATATATAAGGGAACTAGAAATAGTAATCTTTGTGTTATTATTCTTGACTCTATTAAGCCTATTGTTGGTATATGTCTTGTTGCCAATTCGAATGATTTATCTCTGTGGCACCGTAGGCTTGGTCATGTAAATATGCATTGGTTGAAGAAGTTGAGCAAAAAGTAATTTGTCAAAGGACTTCCCAAATTGGATTTTGAAAATGATGAGGAATGTGAACCGTGCACACAAGGAAAGAAAACCAAGTATTCCTTCAAATGAAAAGGAGTCCTTAGTACCAAAATATCTCTTGAACTTCTTCGCATTGATCTAGTTGGACCAATGAGAACTCAATCTCTTTGTGGTAGCAAGTATTGCCTCATGATTCTCAATGACTTTTCTCGCTATGCTTAGACCTTCTTTGTTGTTTCAAAAAGTGATATTGTTGATGTTTTGTCGACTTTTTGTAAATTAGTTGAAAATAAAGCTTCTTGCTAGATTGTCTCTATCTGCAATGACCATGAGGGAGAATTTGAAAATGACTTGTTTGAACAGTTTTGTGAGGAATTTGGGCATGTACATAACTTTTCTTTACCTCAAACACCTCAATAAAATGGGGTTGTAGAGAGAAAGAATAGATTGCTACAAGAAATGTCTAGGACCAAGATTCTAGAGTATGACACTCCAAAGAAGTTTTGGGCTGAAGTCGTTAGCACTTCATGTTTTCTACAAAATATGGTTTTTACTCATCCATCTTTAAAGAAATCCCCTATGAGTTATCGCGTGATAGAAAGCCATCTATTGATTTCTTTCATGATTTATTTACCCTTGTTTTGTTTTGAAATTGAGGATTCTCTCGATAAGTTTGATGCAAAATCGTACAAAGTTTTCTTTCTTGGACATAGCACTGCTAGCAAGATGTATAGAATATTTAACGTTGAATTGTCTAAAGTAGAAGATTCTATCAATGTTAAATTTGTTGAGACTACCCCCTCTATTTCCAAGAATATTGTTAATGATGATGTTGTAGATGAGGTGATCCCTCTCTTGAATGAGCTCAACATTGTTGATAAACAAAAAGAGGTGCTAGTTGATGAAGAAGAGAAAGAAAAAGAAAAGAAGGATCCAACTTCCCGCTTTACAAAGAATCATACTAAAGAGATCATTATAGGTAATCCTTTTGAAAGGGTGAGGAAGTAGGCTGCATTCAACAAAGCAGAAGCTGAGAACACCTTCATCTCACAACTTAAGCCAAAGAATGTCAAAGAGGATCTCAAGGATGCTGAGTGGATCCTAGCCATCCAAGAAGAGTTAGAGCAATTTGAAAAGAACAAAGTGTGGACCCTAGTGCCAAGACCAAGTGATAGAAAGATCTTTGGCACAAAGTGGGTCTACCACAACAAGCTTGAAGAAAGTGAGAAAGTGGTAAGGAGAAAAGCAAGATTAGTAGCTCAAGGTTACAACCAACAAGAAGGTATTGATTTTGATGAAACTTATGCACCTATTGCTAGACTTGAATATATTAGAATGCTACTTGCCTTTTCTAGTTAAAAGGATTTTATTCTCTATCAAGAGGATGTTAAAAGTGCATTTTTGAATGGTAAAATAGAAGAGGAAGTCTATGTGGCTCAACCTCCTGACTTTGAACATAAAAAATTTCCCAACGATGTTTACTTGTTACAAAAAGATCTCTATGGAATAAAAAAAGCCCCTAGAGGTTGGTATGAGAAATTAAATAACCTTTTTCTAGACAATGGCTACATCATGGGCAAAATAAATTCTACTTCATTTCTAAAACACACTTCTAGAAACTTTTTTATCATTAAAATTCATGTTGATGATTTCATTTTTGGTGGAACTGAACTTGATCTCTGCAAGGTTTTTACTTCTCTTATATAGAGTGAGAACAAAATGAGCATAATGGGGGAGTTTGATTTCTTCCTCAACTTCCAAATCAATCAAACAAAGGAAAGTAACTTAATCAACCAGGGCAAGTAAATTAGTGAACTATTTAAGCACTTAAGCATGGAGAAAACCATGCCAATGGACACCCCCATGTCACAGACCACCAAGCTTGACAAAGATGAAGAAATTGATAAAGTTGATGAGAAGCTCTATAGAGATATGATTGGAAGTTTACTTTATTTAGCTATCTCAAGAACTGACATAATATTTAGTGTAGGCTTATGTTCTCACTTTTAATAAAGTCCAAGAAAATCACATCTCATATAGGTTAAGAGGATTTTGAGGTATCTAGACAAAACTCAAAATTTTGGACTATGGTATTTCAAGTCAAGGGACGTTACTCTTACTTCCTATAGTGATGCTAATTATGTAGTTTGTTTGATTGATAGAAAGTTTAAAAGTGGTAGTTGCTTCTTCCTAGGACCATGATTGGTTTCTTGGTTCTCTAAGAAACAAAGAATAGTGGCTCTTTCAAATACCGAGGCTGAATACATTATAGATGGGAGTTGTTGTGCCCAAGTCCTATGGATTAAGCAAATGATCCAAGACATTAACATTCATTTTGATGCTTCTCCTATCTACTGTGACAATACTAGTGTAATTAATCTCTCTTATAATCTCATATTGCAGAGTAGAGCTTAACATATAGAGGTTCATCATCATTTTCTTTATGACCACATTTCTAAGAAGTAAATCTATATAATGCATGCGGACACACAATATCAGCTTGTGATACATAACATCTAGCTAGAGAGCAATTACATTCATTAGATCAAAACTACTTATAATTGTTGTTGATGACATTGACATGAAATCTAGCTAGATTTTATCATGCTTATATGTTTTTTCTTAAATTTGATAATCTCTTAACTAAAAGTGCTATATTTGACATGATTTCATGCCTTCTTTCGCTTGTTTTCAGCTATTTTTTGCAAATGAATGTTTTACCAAAAAATAGTAGCCAATGATGAGTGCAATGTGCCTAAATATTTTAAAATACATGATAGACTAGAAAAATAAGTTTATATAGAACTCTAGTTTCTTAGAATTACATTTTTCCATGGTTTAGACTGACTGACCATCAATTGAGTTTGTCATGATCCAACTCGACCGTCCCTGGCCGAGGACAAAGATGAAATACCTGATCCATTGAGTTTCCTAAACTAAAAATTTGACCAACAGAGACATTGTATCAAATTTATAAAGGGTATCAGTCGACTTTTCTCCCTCAACTAGAGAAAAGATGATAGAAATATCTTCCCCAGTTCTCATCCTCCAACCCTAGGCTTGACCATCCCCTCCTACACCTTTCCTATCCCTATATTAGCTTTCCTTGCCTCTCTAACCCTCAACTTAGGTGGTTTGGTGACCTTCCTTGTGTGTTTCCTCTCTCGTTTGGTGCTTATCGTCTCTATCTCTGACCTCATGGCTTCCAACCATAGGAAGAGATCTGCCCCAGCATGAGCAACATTCATACCAACTGCTCCAAAAGCCATGTATGATTTGATGGAACCTCCTTCATCTCAAATTAAGCTTTGAATAGATACAAGGAACTCCTCCCTAGTATTATGTTTCCTTTATGAGCTTTGTTTGATCCTCAATTTCTAATGACTAAAGTGATCAAAGAGGTTGCTAGCATGTTCATAGCACATCACCTAAGTGCTTTGTGTATAGAGTGTTCATGCTTTACAAATGTCATGTCTATCAAGAAGGTTGTCCATGAATTCTATGCCAAATTGACATGGAAATACAACACCCATGTGCCACCACTAATACCCATGTCATTCTCACTTCAATTATCATTAGTACCAAGATAACAATATCTGAGGATTTTCTCTAAATACATATTTCTCTGGTACTAACGCCATTGATTTTTGGGTGGCTTCATATCCGTAAGACCATGACCTTTTGGACCTTGAAGGTTTTTGTAAGAGCTTTGATACCCTTCTTACCCTTCCTAACATCCATAAGTTCCTAAAGAAACCAGACATTCCATATATGAAGAAGTCAACCCTACCATACTCTTCCTGTGATATCAAGACATGACTGATTGGCTTAGTGGTCAATTGCAATATCCATCCTAAGAGGAATCAAATGGAGATTGTAGAGAACACAATAGTGATCATGTATTGTGTCTTGAATGATATCAATTTCAAGTGGGCTCATTACATTCTCCATCATATAACCTACTTTGACTCTGAGAAGAACACCACTGACACCCATCTCCCTTATCCTAACCTAATTTGTGGTGTGTTTGCACACCATAATGAAAAATCTCTCATCCATGATCATGGATACAAACCAATTCATAGAGGGGTTTGCATTAATGAGACAACGATCAAGAAGACTATTCTACCTACCTCTTCTTCCACCACACCAGGTGCCTCTACCTCTAACGAGGCCCATCCACCACCACCACCACCACCCTAACCTTCAGGTTCATGATCATCTGCACCAGGACCTCTTCCTAATCATGTCACATATGAAGTTGTCCTATAGTCAGCCCTACCCACCCTACCAGGCTTAACCAGGAGCTGACTATGTCTCCTATGCATAAAATCAATTCTACCCGAACCCTCCACCTCCTGTTGCTTTTTCTGCACCCCCTGCTGCTGATGATGGTGGACCTGCCCCAGCCCATGGTGCTCTTCCTCTTTTGGATCTACCTATTATCCCTACCGCCTCTCTACTTTCTAGATATGATGGAGTGTCCACTCCCACCTTACCGCAAGAAAATGCATTACATGCATGTGGCATGTCCTTGGCTGATTAGAATGACAAACGACCTGGTACTCATGCTTTTGGATCTCCAACTGATGAGGAGATGCCTAACCAAGATGACAAGGAAGAAGTTGGTGATGGTGATGATGTTGATGATGGCTCTGACACTGGTGATGATGGATCTTTTGATGGTTATGATGGTGAGGGTACAACTCCTTCCACTGATGCACCAGACGATGGACACAAGGACTACCAACCCGAGGATGATGACGATGATGAGGGCATTGTTAATGTAGTAGATGCTATAGATATTTAGTTCTTTGGTCTTTCAGAGTGGTCATATATATATATATATATATATATATATATATATATATATATATATATATATATATATATATACGATCATGTATTAGACATCTGGGCATTGTATATGAGGCATACTATTCTATCATCTCCAAGTTTCTCATTGGTTTGTAGTTTTTATTCATAGAGGACATGTTTTGTGTTGTAATTGTAATCTTACGTACCTTAACTCTCTGGTTGACTATATCTTGAGTTATTGGTAAGTTGTCACATATTTTGATTCTGACTCTATATTGCTTTTTTATCTCGATTATGTCTCTATTTGGTGCGTGCTTTGTGTGGTTTCTTGTGTAGTTTGTGCTTGTGGCAAAGACCCATGATTTATAGCTCTTCTACCCCCTTCCTTTTTGCAATGATAAAGAAGGATAAGAATATGAGAGCTCATCATGTATTGTAGGTTCCACAAGAGAGGTATGAGATCATACATATTGAAATTATTTCATATGTTATCCTTTTCTAGTCAATTATCTTAAATATCATTTGACTTTCTAGAGGACCATATAGTGTATATATATGCTATGGTTTTTTTTGAAAAGACTAACCATCCATGTAAAAGTAAGCATGAATTGAGGGGGAGTAATTAACATTGTTCATTTCATGTATCCCCTCACAATTCACAAGGTAAAGATTTTAATTTTCATATCCTTTTCAATATTCTAAGGAATGGTTTGGCATTGTCAAAAAGGGGGAGAATGTTGACTTGAGAGTTGTACATTGTCTATATTTTGATAGTGAATTACCATTCCATTCATATGTATCTAATGTTCACTTGAGATTGATTTTAGGCTTTAGGTACATGAAAAGGATCATTTCCATCAAGCCCAAGCTTGATCAAGTTCAAGTCAAAAGCAATGCAAATGCACTTTCTCAAAAAACACCCTAAAACCCTTATGATGATTTTTGTAGTCATTTGTATTGATGTTATGGCTTGTAACTAAGATGAGAAAAAAATTGGAGTTCTTAATTCAAACATTTAAATACTTTAATGATATTTTCTAAACTTCATTATAGGGTTTTTCTCAGACGAATTTTACCTATGACAAACTCAACCGATCCCCTAGATGCATTTTGAGAAAACTCATGTTCGGTCGAGTTTATCATTCATAGAACTTGACTGATTCCTGCACTGAGCAAAATTGATTTAAGCGGTTCGGTCGAGTTTCATCCAAGATAAACCCGACTAATGCTTTATATTAGCTTTGTCGCATAGTGCAATCTGTCAAGTTACCTTTATTAAAACTTGATCGAATGCACAATATGAAAAGTACAAAAGAAGTGATTCTAACTATTAGAGTGTAGCAAAACTTAGAATTATATCCATTTCAACATCCCAAACAGCTAGTAAACATTCCTTAGTGCTCTTATCCTCTAGTGGACACTCCCAACCATAAACATGATCTCTTAGAGTTCATTCCAAGATTTCTCCTTCATGCTATTCAAGCTCCTAGCTATAGTTGAGTGCATGTAGTCCACTTGAGTCCCTTTCTTACTCTTGTTTTCAAATCCAAATGTCCATATGTGTGAGATAGGATATGTGTGAGAGATCTACTTCTTTGCATGCTTGTATAGCTCTCAGAGCTTCCCTTCCCAATCCCTTTCTTCAAGATAAAGTTGGTGAAAGCTTCTCGGAGTGAAGGAGAATGTGAAAGCCTTGTAGAAGAAGGTGAACAATCTTCTCCAAGGTGAAGGAGAAGGTCAAGGATGAATATCTGGGAGTAGAAGTGGGTAAATATTTCAAGGCAAAAGACTTGGTTCAAGAAGAGGATCTTCTTGGTGAAGGTATCCAACTTCTTGTAGGAAGTAGAAGACTCTATCTCCTTTGGATTGGTAATACCTTGGTTGGTTATTGGATCCCTTATCCTTAAAGGGAAGCTTGGGTATACTTGACCTGGAAACCAAAGGTCATCTTGTATATCTTATATTGGAATATAAGTCTACATTGGTTGCAAAATCCTAGGGCTTGACCTCTCTAGGTAGTACTGACTATCTCCTAGTTTGGAGATTGGAACCACTCTAAACAACTTGTGTTCTTGTGTTTGTTCAATATCTATTGTACTTGCTATGTATGTTTAGTTGCACTACAATTTCAATATTTGCAATCCCATACATTGTAGTAACTTGAAGGTCTAGCAATTTTTCTACAAGTGTTTTGAGATCTATTCACCTCCTCTAGAACCCATTTGATACAAAAACATATTATCTCTCACATACTCTTTCTCCAGGCCCTCACACTTCATGCATTCTTTCTCTCTCTTCTCATACTCCCTCTCATCTATATCTCTCGTGCACACCAAATACAAAGTGAATGAATAGTTGGCATAGTAAAGAGATAATACCCCCTACACATGGAAAGGGATGCACATTTGAGGGGTTGTAGGAGGGAAATAAAATCATCATATATTCTAAAGGTAGAGGCGAAGGGGCTCCTTGGTAGATGGCTGCAAATAGCTAGGGCGTATGGGGGGTGACCCCTAGTTAGGGGATCCTACTTCCCCTCATCGGGCAGGAGTCCAGGAAAGGCCTTCTGGCATGAGGTTTTGGGGGAAATTCCCTCAAAAAAGGTCTATACTATTTTTTAGTGGGAAATCATGCATAAAATTTATAAGAATAGGGTGGATATAAGAAATTTATAGTTATCTTGGCAGTTGATGTCGATGGGAAGGTGTGGTAGACATGGATATGGCAAGTTGTTGATAGCATAACTTTCATGTGGGAGAAGCAAGATCTCATTCTTGTGGGCCATTGAGGCAAGTGCGATGGCGACATAAAGTAGACGTGTGGTGGTGGCAGTAGCCTACTATTGTGGTGGCTGGCCACAATGCTACTAGTGGAGGCAACATGATATTGTGATGGGTTGCTACTATGTTTCTTGGTAGAAGTAGTCATGCAGTACTGTAGGTGCAATTATCGACTGTGGAACTACAATTGGCAACACCGGCGGTGACATCATTCTATTTCTTCTATGATTGGTAGAGGAAACAATGGTGGTGGTCTTCTATGGTTGGCGTTCGATGTGCTGCTGCTACTGGTTATGTCAGCAATGGGGTTGTGGGTCGCTACCTCTGGCGGCTTTCTACTGCAATGTTGTTGATATTGATGGAAAGATGAGTTCTTGGTGGAGAACATGTCTATGTATAGGAAATAATATTTGTGGGTGTTGATTTACATGTTGGAGGAATGGAGGATGCAAGAAAGTGACGACTAGATACATATGACTTACAATATGAAGATGAAAATATGTGATGGCTAGAAGGACAATGTTGTTTGTATATGTTCATAAAATATTGATTTTTATAAAAGAATAAGATAGGAGACGGCCATAGAGGTTCATATGATTCTTGGAGGGTGGGCAAGCCAAGAAGAGACAACAACCATCCAAAGGGGGGAGTTCTCTCTTTTTCTCCCTAGGGTTAGCATAAATTCTCCAATACAATGTGAAAAAATATGATGCGAGGATGATAAAGTATTTCTTATTGATAAATGGTAAAGTCCCCTACTATATATAGGTGAGGAGGCAAGTAAAATAAAAGTGAACCTAACCCTAGTGGGGAAAGACAATTAGGTTCATATAACATAATCAAATAAATAACAATAATTTGAAAAATTTAAAGCCAAGTTTGTGTCGAAGCCCCACTTCATAATGAACCCAAACTCATATGCATGCGGTGTCCTCTAGGGAAGTTCCCATCCATAAGGTGGTCGGACTTTGGGCATTAGAATTTTGCAATCTCACTATTTCTAAAGAGATGATCTATGGTCTCTATTCTTCCTACCAAATAACATTCACATCTTAATGCTAGTTGTAAGTTACACGCCCTAATTCTATCGTTATTTGGTATAGCTCCTCACAATAACTTCCAAGAAAATGTGTTCACCTTACAGAGAGTAATCGGTTCCAAACCCATTTGTTCCATACTATATTCCTCAAGGTACTAATCAACTCACCCCAATCTGATCGCACATATGCAATCATAAAATTACCATTCTATCTTAGTATCCAAATAGGTGAATCCACCCTCTATGTTCCATCTTAACACCACTGACCAGCCTAGCTTCACCATCATCAGATATGAGGTTCCTTAAGGTAATGTTATCCCATGACCCATCAGTATTTGAAGCCTCTACAGGCCCCCAATCAGATACTTGGTATAGGACCGCCTCTAGGTAAAGTCAACTCATTCTGCCAAAAGCTTTGAACGTGTCTACTTTAATGATTATGTTTTTCCCATTAGGTTCACCCATAAAAAGGTCATGCATGAGCTCATTAACCGCCCAATGTTGTCACCTACATTTCTATCTTTGATGAACGCTGCTTGTTCTAGGGATATGAGATTTGATAGAATGGGGTGGCTCATCGGTGGTAGTTTAGTGCACGGTTCATCGGTGGATCTAAAAGAGAGCACAGACCCCAATCGGATGCAAATCATGCGCATATCTGTACTAACAACTGCTAAAAACCAAAAGATGCAACAACGATAAAAAAGTATCAAAAAAATACGATGTAATCCTTTAATGTTTGCCACCATCTAACTCATGTGCGCGCACAAGAGGAATAGAGTTTAACGTAATGATGATCCCGTCCCACGACCATCCTCAAAATGATCATAAAGAAATCTGAAAGCCGCCGACAGCCATTGGTCAATGAGACAGTTTGACTGGCTGCTGAACGGAGGCTCCAGCGTTTACATGTGAACAGCACATCATATACTCGCTTTCTGTTTGTCCACGTGCCCATATGCTTTGCGTTTTCCACAACGCATGTTCACGTTGACAGTAATATTCTAATACCTTCCTGGAAGTTAGGTAGTCGAAGAGAAGCTACTTTCCAATCTTTGACTCCTGCATCTTTTGCGGTAAAGACGTGCAAACGAATCGCGATGGGGTCTTCTTTCAAACTACGTAGTTTGCGTTCAAACAAACTTTACAGGTGTTTGAGGTCTGATATAATACTTTTCTCTCTTTACTTTCTAAATTTGTGCGATACGGGGACATCAAAAGGATGTACAAAGTAAAAATGGCGTACTTTCTGTGCACAGATCTGACCAATTACCAGGTGTGTATGGAGTTACGAAATTAGATTTGTAGCGTTGAGGGTTAAAATTTGGTGACTCGCAAGGGTGTGTTTGCACTTCTGATGCACAACCTCAGCCAGCTTGCCTAATTAGGCGCAAAAAAGCATGGACACAATTGTAGACAGGGACACATACACGGGATACAATAATTTTAAAAAATAGAGGACAGGAACACGGCGATGATGAGGATTATTTTTATTTCTAATAAAGACGAATGTGAGTCGGTGAGTGTATAATACATGTATGTATAATTGTATATGAATATGAATGTAAATTTGTAGGTGCATTTATGTGTGGTACAAACAATAGACAAATAATCCTACACGGGGTTGATGAGAGTTATTTTTCTTCTAATATATACATATGTACGTATATAATACATGTATGTATAATTGTATATGAATATGAATGCAAATACGTGTGATAATGTGTAGTACAAACAATTTGAAGTAGACGAATAAATTTACTACATTATTATGTAACTACATTAGATTTTTAGAATGAAAGAATGAGTTCCCCACACTGATATAATTAGTTTATTGGACCAAAACGCGATTCATGATAAAGAACTCATCCTAGATTTTATATTTGGACTCTTTTTAAGAGATTTTATTTGTAATTTTGATTATATCTTATTGTGTTATACATTTTCAATCACAAGAATACTCAGAAGTGGCTATATTTTTAGAATTTACACTCTGAAATTTGATACTACTGGAGCGGCTCCTGCATGAAGTGTCCTGGCCATGTCCAGCTATGTCCGGGCTACAAAAAATGACCGAAATGGATGTCACGTCCAAAATGTTTTTTGGTTGTGTCCAGGAAGTGTCTGTGTTCGAAATGTATCAGACACATACACGTCATTTGTATAGAAGTGTCTGTGCTTCCTAGGTTAGGCATCTCGGGACTACTCTTTCCGTCGAGATGGCTCTATGGGTACATTTGTACGCTCAAATGATGCAGTCGACCACTTTACACCTATGGAGGGGGAATTTTTAATGGGATTTTAGTATATATTTTTTAATTCAAGTTCTGAAAAAAATTCACTTTTCTCTTTTGTCCTAATTGTTGGGTTTTACGTGGTTGGAGTAGGCAACGAAAATATAATTTTTACTTGACCATAAACCCATAACCTGCAGATCGCATCAACATCTATGTAATGGGAATGATAGTTTTAGCGATATATACCTGGTCCTGAGGCTTTCTCAGCGACAATACCTCACAGCTAGTATGGTTTTCAACCACCTGTCTTCGACGATGTTTGTTCAGCTCCTAGTTTTGACCCAGACTGTGGTTGACTGTCGTTCTCCTAAGTGGAAAAAGTCTCCTGCATCTATAGATAGTCCAGACGAGCTACTGAAAACTCAAGTCTTCTTGAAGAACGGACTAGAAGGAGTTGTCCCCTTCTGTTGGTGTACTAGTCATGGACACACCCTCCCACAATCAGTTGCTTTTCTGCAGTTGTCTTTCCCTCATTGTTCCTCCTTGGATAGGTAGAACTTGCTTGGGCTCTCTTGGTTACCACAACTAGAGAGGACCACAACTTTGTAGAGCAATTGATATTCTGAGTTGTGTCTGTGGAGAAGCCCCCTGTACCCCTCTATTTATTGTAGAGGGCATGGTCAGGGTTCCCAGTCTGTGCGTGAATAGAAGGGTCCGGAATTTTTATAAATAGTTTGCACTTCGGAAGGTGAACCAATCGTTTCATACGTGAAACATTCATTTGACAAGGTGAGCAGATCGGTTCACTTAGTGAACCGGTCATTTCACTTCCCAGACTTGCCCACAATTGACTTTTTCTTATTCATTTCTAATTAATGCAAAAATTAATTCTTGTCCCAATCGAATTGGGACAGCCAAACACTGCTCGTTTGGACAATTGAACTGATCGGTTTAACAGAGTGAACCAATTGTCTCACTGGCCATGAGCCGATAGGTTCACCCAGTGAACCTGTCAGTTAGTGGTCTAGATTGTGCAGAACACATCCAATTCAGTTCTCAATCAATCTGACACTCAAATCAGTTGATTCAACACTTTGATGACTCCGAGTCAAGTCTATTGATTGAATGTTTGATTGAGTACCTAAATGCTTAAGTAATCAATCCAAACATCATTCATGGATAAACTCCTCTTCTAGATTAATCATTTATGTGTGAACCTATAGGTCCCATTTCACGTTGGCAGTGAATGTCCATAACTAGCTTATGACATCACAAGCGAAGAGTGGCACCTGTTGGAGAACAACTTTCAATCCTACAGTCTGTGATTGGTGTTTCAGTAAATGTATAATTCCTTTGTTCCTGATATCCTGAATGAACTCAAGACATGGAGTTATCATCCTTTCAACGTTCATTCATGTTTCTTGAATTAAAGCAGACTGTTTGAGATATGTGTGACATCAATATCATATATTGAGTCACATGTGCATGCACATGCCTTTCTCAGTCTCGCTTATCAAGTGGCTTGGACATCATACTCCCTTAGGAGGGACAAATCCCATATCTATCACTCATAATCTATATCACGTGTCAAAGTCACCCAATCATCATCGTTATAACAATCCATGTTTTAGGACTGTATTTGATGATGTCAAAGTGTACCCAATCACATTCGATGAGTGCAGTGATTTTAGGTCTAAGAATCACAATCACCACCATCACTATGAGACATAAATCTAACTACCATGTCATGGTTTCATGTTTCAATCTCATGACGGGTCTGCCCAATACACTTTTCTCCAACATGTATCTGTGTACTTGGCTTGATGTCATATATCATGACTAATGAGACACTGTCATCTACCAACACACATTGTAGTCCTGATGTATCATTATTGTCTATCAACCTTGCACAATGACATCCGACTAGGGATATAATGAGAATGTGCATACATTTAGCATATGTATGATCTCATTGTTCAGGTCCTCAACCTGAAGAAATACATCATTGAGTATTTTCATTCTTTAGACATTCATTCTGCTCCATTATTTATCTCATAATTGATTGAGCTAGAATAAATTGGAAGCTTGCCTTTGATATTTCAAATCAGTCATAACGTATGTCAATCCAATCATCATATGATTGGCTCTCAGGGCATACATACCAATAGTCTCCCACATACACTTAGAGCCAATCGCCTTTGAATCATACTCTCAGTGATCTCTAAACATGTCCCACATGTTTTTGTTGCACTAGTGCTATTCTAGTGAGTTAGAAATATTTTGCTTTAGTCAGTATACCATGTTTCACATCTCCTCGTTGTACGACATTTTGTATGAGATCGAGTTTCCGTAATATGCTATGTGATATTCCTTGCCTATTAATTAGCTCAATTATTTGACTTAGTATTTCTACTCTGTCATCAATCGTTGGAATATCTATAAGTTCATTTGTATGAACTTCTAGATCCATATAGTATCCTCTATTTTTCATAAAATAAGGGTACTCGACATTCCCTTTTAGAATTAAATGACTTTTTAATTTTACTCATAACATTTCATTTTAACAACTCTTATTCACTTTATAATTGAACATAACTTTTATATTTTTCATTTTACAATCATTTTTCTATCATTTCGGAAGCTTGCATCAGTGTAACTAATTTACACTCAATTCTTCCTTTTACTACAATAGAATTGATCCTTTAATACTTCATAAGTACTTAAATGAGTTCTTTATGGTATTCTAGTGTCTCTCACTAGAATTAGACATACATCCACTCGTAGTGTCCATTACGTATGAGATAACTAGATGAGCATATCATATTATCATGTCCAATACATACAAGATGATGAATGCATATATATTTTCTTTTCATGTCCAATACATACAAGTTATGAGATAATTACATACATGATAGATCCAATTGTGAATGCATAAGGCATCTATCTATGTGTTCCTATTCTTCATAATAATTTAGGACACTAAGCA
Source organism: Alisma plantago-aquatica (assembly GCA_963693085.1). Lineage (NCBI taxonomy): Eukaryota > Viridiplantae > Streptophyta > Magnoliopsida > Alismatales > Alismataceae > Alisma > Alisma plantago-aquatica. Next base: position 167,442,059 of record OY856415.1, read on the forward strand.
TCTGAGAGACTAAATCCATGTAATATGGACAAGTTTTCTCCCACTGAATCTTTGCATACTGACACTTCGACAAAGACTGCCAATGTATGCTCTCTCTTTATCAGGTCAAGAGAATTTCGAGAACGATCTCTATAGGTCTATATTCCTATCACATATGACATTTCTCTTTATTCCTTTAAAGAAGGTATTTCCACACCAGTTTCTAATTTTAGAACGTTTCATTCCTCATCATCATGTGGAATGAGAACACACTCCCACTAAATCTTTGTAATCACATATCCATTCTTTATTTCGATATATCAGTCAAACCTTTTGACTACATAATTAAAGTAAAGACTCTAGTTCTGAGATGCTTGTATTTAATCAATCATATTGATTAATTTCTTATAACTTATAGACTACATTTGCATTAACAAAATTATAAAACCCTTCAGGTTGTGTCACGTACACAACCTCAAGTTATTCCTACTAGGAATATAGTTTTTAATATCCATATGCCAAATTTCATAGTCTTTAAGTTCTGGTAACAAGCTTGATCCTTTATGGCCTATAGCCACTGTAATTGGTTAAATAAAATCATCATGTTCAACACCTTAAACTCACTTGAATTTATCTCAACCAATCAACTCTTCAAATTTCATCCATGTCAGTCTTAACTCTTAAGACCCAATTGCACATATGGGTTTTATCCCTATAAATTGCTACCAATAAGGTCATACCTTATTTGGTTCACATAGAAGTCATTTTGGATCTTATGGCTTCAAGCCATAACTCAAAATCTGGTTCTTCAACATCATCTAGATAGATTATTGGCTCATCATCATATAACCAATTAATCACCTTTGAGTTTGTAGGACATCATTATCCATCAAGCTCAAGGTGTTTTCTACTAGATATATGAGGTATATCTGTTACATAAGGAATTTGTGATTCCACAACACTTGTGATTCATAATCTCCTTTTGTACATTTCTTTAGTATAAAACATGTTCTTTAGAAGAATTCTAGAATATTATTTATTTGTTTGATGATCATGCTCTTACTATTTAGAGTATGATTCCTTCTTTGATTTAACATCATTATGCCTTAATCATGAGTTCTCCATGATACACTATCATAGTTACTCACAAGGTCCTCATACATTTGGTTTACGTATCTCGTTCATTGATCATATCAAAGAACTAATACTTTTACCAAGTTTGTTCTTCATTTATGATATTCTTGAACATTTCAAGATATTCATATTGGTATTTCATTAAGTACCATATATGAAGTATTATAATTTATTCCAATACATATGTATATGTATTATACCTAATAGAATAGTCATTCTCCCACTATATCTAGTAAAGATTGACTTGTCAGCATGCCAATAAACAAGATATTCATATCTCTTAATGGTTCATTAACCAAGAGAGTCTAGTTTATCCATCAATATGTAATCTAGAGATGAATTTCTCATTCATTAGATGATAATGCTAATTTATTATTTGAGTCATCAATAACTTATAGGTATCATTTATTTTATCTCATGCATATCAAGTACCACAAGATAAATAAGGCATTGCCATAAAAGATCATATCTTTGAAATTGAAACATGAACTTTTATTGATATACATCCTTGTCATTACAAGATGTAGAAATAAAACATTTTTGTTTATTGGAAAAATGAAATAGAAATTCATAACTCTGTTACATGCCCTTTGGTCTGAAATAAACTAAAAGGTACTACTATCTATGGTAGCAACACTTGCTCCAATGTTGATGAGTGTTCCTTATTGGTCCTTTCATAAAGGCCATCACTTATTTTCAGATCCTGCACATCATTTATGTCAGATCTATATCTTGGTATCATATACCTAAGATAATAAAGCATTTTAAGTTCATTTCATAATACCTGAGGTGGAGACTTCCATCCCCTTCTTCTCCTTCTTTAGTTCATCTATGTAGAGAGGGCAATTTCTTTTCCAAAGTCCTGGCTCATGACAATGGTGACATTTGCCTCCCTTGTTCATCCCTCCCTTGGCTTTGAGAGTTGAAGATGACTTGGGCTGCTGTCTGGCATCAAAATCGTTCTTTACTTTTCTCTTGCCCTTGCCTTTAGACTTTTCCTTCTTTCTGCTGATCACCATCACAGATTTTGGTTTGTCTTTCTTCATCTGTGCCTCGACTTTCCTCAACATGCCTAACAACTCTGTCAGTGACCTGCCAAAGTTGTTCATGTTGTATTTCATCACAAAATAACTATAGGATTCTGGAAATGATTGCAATATCACATTAGTAGCCAACTCTTAGCTCAGAGGGAATCTCAATCGAGTTAGGTTCTCTACATACCCAATCATCTTGAGTGTGTGATGGCCTATTGGATCTCCTTCTTTCATGATGCACTTGAACAATGCCTTGGAGAGATCATATCTCTCTTGTCGTGCTTGGTCTTTATACATTTTCTTAAGATGTTGAACCATCTCAATGACATCCATGTTCTCATGTTGTCTCTGCAACTCATAGTTCATTGAGTACAACATCAAATACTTCACATCAATGGCATCCTCAGTATGCTTCTTGTAAGCATCCCTTTCAGCCTTTGGTGCAGTGGAAGTGGGTTCATCTGGCTCTGGTGTAGTTAGGACATAGAGCATTCGCTCTTGAGTGAGAACAATTCTCAACATCCTAAACTAGTCATGGAAGTTGTTCCCATTTAGCTTGTCCTTCTCAAGGACCGATCACAACAAAAAGTGATTGTTGTTGGTAGCCATTTATTCTACAAAAAGGAAATTTGCAATTTTAGTCCAAAACTCTTTTTATATGATTTGATTTGATTTGAAGATTGACGTTATGGTTAGGTTTTTAATTAATTATTGCTCCCACTATTTTGATCAAATTGATAACCCTCAAGTATCAATTCTAAAGATTGCAACGTACAACCTTCTAGTGAGCCAAGATCCAAAACAATTGAGTTGTTACCCGGACAACACCAGCGCCCATAATCAATTATTAAGGTAGGTAACATTTACCAATTAGATCATATGCAATTCTTAGATAGATGATATGTATAACTCATTTTCATAGTCATTTGCATGCCTCTAAGTGCTTAATCTTATTAAGACCACTTAGTTAAGCCTGACGCAAAAGACAACATGATAGGAGTGCACCCAGCTTGGTGGGCCCACACAACTAACATCACACTTCCATGAGATAGACAACGCACAACCCTTGGGATTCCCACACTTTTCGATCAAGCTTTTCATGTGTGTTGCTTATGACAGGCATCTAAGACTTAATATTATATTTAGGGGTTTTAATATGCTTATATATGCATATATGTATCCAATCACCACCTATATAGTATGTATCATATACATGCTATATCCCACAAATGAAAACATGCAATAATGATAAAGCAATAATTATGGCCATCCTATTGTAGTTCTTTGGAGCCACAAGGAACTATGGTCATGTAAGGTCTACATCACATGCAACCTGTTGTTGATGAAGATATGTTCTTAGGCCATTCTGAGTTGATCAACCCATCCTATGACTGATTGGCTCGCCTCCTAGCCGGTCACTTGGTTGTTTCCAACCGTTTGTCTGGCTGCTCCAAACAGTTGGTTTGTCAGGTCATCGGGCTCCTCGTCAGGCCACCAACTGCTCTTCAGTCATTCATCTCGATGCATCAAGTGGTCATATTCAATCTTTGTCATAACAAGAAATAAAGCTAATTCTATTTTACATAATCTTTGTGAAACCTCAAGTTACATTCGAGGGGAGAAAAGGTAGAAGAGAATCTCGAGTTATCCCGAGTTACATTCAGAACAGAAGAAGAGGGCTCAGTGCGCTGACCGAGATGTAAGCAGCCATAACCATCCACACAGGCACATACGTTTTATAAGCCATAATCATGCTATACATCCACCATCAAAACCATTTTAGGGTGGTGCATATCGATTGTATATATACCATGTCATATATGTATATATTAGTTTAGGATCATGTGGTATTAATCAGATATTTCACATTAGTCATTTAAATATTCACATCCTATGTAATAAATAAAAGATGATAAAACCAAAATTAGATCAAATGCTTATCCCAAAACATAGTATTGACGTGGCTCTGATACTACTGTTGGGTTTTACATGGTCGGAGTAGGCAGTGGAAATAATTTTTTTTTCCTTGATCATAAACCCATAACCAGTAGATTGTATCAACATCTATGTAATGGAAAGGATGGTTTTAGCGAGATATACCTGGTCCTGAGGCTTGCTCAATGACAATACCTCACAGCTAGTATAGTCTTCAACCACCTATCTTTGACGACATCTATGCAGCTCCTGGTTTTTACCCGAACTACAGTTGACTGTCATCCCCCTAAGTGGTAGAAGTCTCTCACCTCTATAGATAGTCCACATAGAGTACCGAGAACTGTAGTTGTCTTGAACAACAGATTAGAAGGAGTTGTCCCCTTCTGTCAGCGTACTAGTCACTGAAACACTCTCCCACAATCAATTGCTTTTCTGTAGTTGTCTTTCCCTCGTTGTTTCTCCTAGGATGGGTAGAACTTTCTTGGGCTCTCTCGGTTACCAAAACCAGAGAGGACAACAACTTTGCAGAGCAACTGATGTTTTGAGTTGTTGTGACGACCCCAATTTCGACATACTTTCCTTAGTGACATATACAGATATGCGTGCACTCATATCTATAAATGTCAAAAGGGAAAATAATAGAAATCAAGATAGCCAACTAAAATTAGACATAAGCCAAGATCATGTTCACATCATAGTAAATAGCCACACAACACTTCATTCAATAATGAAAGATAAAGTCATACATTCTAATAAGTGCGAATGGAAGAAGGTTAAGTCTATGGAAAGAAAATATGTTTATTACATAGGATCTATAACATCCTATTACATCATCTAGAAGAATAAAGACTAGCTAACTGAAATGAACATGATGAGAAGTGGAAATCTATCTCATATCCTCCATGATCTTTATTTAGTGACTTCAGGTACTTTAGAGTGCTTCATCTATTATCAATTGTTCCTTGTACCTAGAAAATACGAGAAACAAAAACATCAACAAAGTTGGTACGTGGAATTAAAAGCTATACTATGCTGGTATATAAAATACTCAAAATTGGAGAAAAGAATGAAAACATTATTTAGAGGCAGAAAATTAGGAAATCCCAAGTTACTATCCTTATTTAGAATGAAAATGCATTACTATGGTGGACTTATCACAAAGATAAATATTGGGCCCTATCCCTGCGTACCTTGTACCATTAGGGATCTCCCTGGGTACCTTGTACCATTAGGGAGGTGCTAGTCAACATTAATACTTTCCCTCTCTAATAGGGAGATTAATGAGCACCACTAGTAACTACATTTCACTTATATTCAATTATGTTCTTTCATGTTCAAGGCGGTAAATCATCAATTAATCATATATCCACATCCATCAATGTATATCAATTTCATGCAAACAATTACATATACTTAACATCTAGCAAAAACTAGTCATATAATTATATCCACGTACCTTTAATTCTCAGATCTGAATTCCACAAGTCCTAAGTTAGGAGAAAGATAGTAGATCACCCTGAAATATAGACAAAACCTAAAGTTACCATGGATTCTCATTATTCCACATTAGGGTTTCTTATTAGGGTTTAGGTCATTTGGAGAATCATTTTTAGGATACATGTGATTCGAGAGATCAGGGTTGGTTCTAAGGTCAGGTTTAATCAAAGTCATTCAAGGCAATTAATCATAAAATTGTATAAGGTATGCATTATGAAGAGTGGGATCTCGAAATTAGGGTTTTCTATCATTGTTGGATCAACTATCCTCCTTGGATATGATTTCAGATAACATGGCGTTTAGAATCCTAATTAGGGTTTAATCTATTTCCCAAGGCAGATTGGAAATCAGTAATGACCATTGTTCATAATATATGTATAAATATTAATGGGTCCTTAGGCATTTAGGCCATTTTTCAGAGAAGGAATCGTATCTAAGTCCTGGAATTATTTTATTTAAATAGATTGCATTTTTCTGATGAAAATGATATATAGGTTCGATATATTTCGATATTCGTGTCATTTTCTAGGGTTTCCACAATTCTGACCAATCAGGAAAATTCCAAGGAAATAAACGAAAATAAAAAAAAGAGAAAGGTCGTTGGTCTCGCGGATCAGAAGAGGGATCCGGCTACGTGAATCCTCTCCTTAACCCGTGAGCCAGCCGCAGTCAATCGGTTCAAAGATGGGGGTAAAGGATGTCAATGCCCCTTTTTGGGGTTTGCATCGCGTCGCGACAGGTCGGGGCAGACGGGTAATTCTGCCTCCTCGATTGTCTTCCTCGCGCGCTAAGCAACAACGATGGTTGGGCAACGACAGAGGAGAAAGTGGGAGCAGCTCGGGTTGGCTAGGGGGTGGCTGGGAGTGTGAGGATGGGTGGATCATCTTCACGGGGTTCCCCTGAGTGCGGTGAGCTCAGCAGCTCGATCGGAGGCGGTGTAGAGGTCGAGAATGGTTTTCCACAGGTACAATTAACAGAAAAGTGAATTGGCTGCTTACCTTCCCTGGGGCTGGATTGAGGGAGTCAAAAGCTACGCGGAGGCTTGCTGAGGTGCTCTCGATCCTCCTTCGGTCCCTAGCAGGCTCCAACCTCGCCGACGGTGAAGCTCTTGGAGCTTGGTTGCACGGCTTGTCGACCCGATTACCTGGCCGTTCGCAGCTCCAACAAGCTGTGGGAATCTCCTCGCCGAGGTCCCCTGATGGTGTAGCGGTGCCCAATTGGATGGAGGGTGCCACTGGAGTGAGGGGGAAGTCGAAGTCCGGCGAGCAGGGTGTGCTTGAGGTCGGGGAGTAAGGGGTGATCTCTGTTGCAATTGAGGAGTTTGTGCGACTAAAGGGGAGGTGGCGGAGCTACTGGGCTCCTTAAATAAGCATGGGGGGTGCTAGGAAGGGGAGCCCTAAATTTGGCTGCCACTGCTACTGAGAGGTGCGAGGACTCGGGAGGTCATTCTCCCTGATCCGGGGGAGACGGATGACATGGTATGGATCATTGGGTGCGATTTGAGGAGAGGAGTTAGTCCTCCAAAGATTTCGCGAGGAGGAGGTAGGGTCCAGGCGCGAGGGCCGTTGGAGGAGTCGCAGGTTCAGCTGCCTGGCGAGGACCGAGTCTATCGGAGGTTGGAGACGACTTGGCAGTCGTCGGATCTTGCAGGTTCTGTGATCGGCCGATCTGAGGGTGGAGATTACTCCTCCTTTTAAAAGAGCCGCACCCAAGCCAACAACAAGGCTGCGTGACACATAAATGTCTAATTAAATCGCAGACCTTAGTCCTAGGCTAGATTAGGTAACATAATACACCAAATTTCAAATGTAAATAACTCTAAATTGGTAATTCCAATTGTAATGAGATTTTAGGCATAGTTTTATAATACTATGATTTGGCTATGGTGCAAAATTAGAGTCCCAATTTGATTATTGACTATGTCAATTGACTACATATCATGATACTTGTATTATTGACTTTATGTACCATTATGGATGGTCTTAAGTGAAATTGATAATCCATTTAATCAAATTAGTGAGAGAGATGATTGAGGGCATAATTGAAACAATTAAATTGGTAAGAGAGAGAAACTAAATAATATATATGTAAAAACTCACTCTGTCACATTCTCCCCTCCTTTTTAAAAATTTTGTCCCCAAAATTCAAGCAGCCTGAAAAAGATATGGATACTTCTTCTCGACCTCGGTCTTTAGCACCCAGGTGGCATCCGTTTCATCATGGTGGCTCCAGAGAACTTTCACCATTTCGATATGACGATTACTACGAAGCTCTTTTGACTTGAAGTCGAGAATTCTGACTGGGGACTCAGCATATGACATATCATCCTTCAATTCGAGAGGCTCATGATTCAAGATATGACTGGAGTCCTTGACATAGGGCTTCATATTAGATACATGAAACACATTATGCATGGCACTATACTGAGGTGGCAAGGCAAGACGATAGGCACATTCACCAACCCTTTCTAGAATCTCGAAGGGTCCCACATAACGAGGACTGAGCTTTCCTTTGTTCTTGGCCAAAGCTCGAATAGGTCGGATCTTCAAAAAGACATGATCGCCCTCCTTGAACTGACGTTCCTTCCGGTGAGCATCTGCATATGATTTTTGCCTGTCCTGTGCTCGCTTCATCCTCTGCCTAATTAGAGCAACCTTATCCATATACAACTGCATCTCCTCAGATTTCATCAGGGTACGCTCTCTGACGTCGTCCCAATGTAAAGGTGATCTACATGGTCGGCCATAAAGAGCTTCATAGGGAGGCATCCCAATGCTTGCCTGATAGCTATTATTATAGGCAAACTCAGCTAAAGACAAGTAATAATCCCACGGGCCTTCCCAATTGAGGACACAAGCTCGTAGAAGATCCTCTAGAATCTGTACTGTACGCTCCGACTGCCCGTCTGTTTGCGGATGGTAGGCTGTACTGAAGTTCAACTTGGTGCCCAATTCCTCATGAACCTGTTTCCACAGCTTTGATGTGAACTTTGGGTCCCTGTCCGAGACAATAGACGTTGGGACTCCATGCAGACATACAATCTCCCGTATGTAGAGGTCAGCCAACTCAGAAATCCTTGTAGTAGTCTTCACCGGAAGGAAATGAGCTGATTTGGTGAGACGATCCACTATGAACCATGCAACGTCGTATCCCTTCTTGGTCCTGGGTAACCCTACCACAAAATCCATGGTGATGTGTTCCCATTTCCATTCTAGAATTTGAAGGGGTTGTAGTAGACCGCCTGGTCTCTGATGTTCGGCCTTGATGTTTTGACATGTCAAACATCTGGACACGAAATCGGCAATATCACGCTTCATGCCCCTCCACCAAAACTGACGTTGTAGGTCTTTGTACATTTTTGTCGTGTTGGATGAACTATGTACTTGGACCCATGTGCCTCATTTAGGATTGATGTCTTTACAGTTGACTGCTCAGGAACCCACATACGATTCTTGTAACAGAGACCACCATCAAGACCCACGGACAAATGCGTTTGCGGCTTCGATAGGAGAGAAGATAGCTCTGCAAGATCGGGACTAGCCTTTTGTGCCTCAAGAAGTTCGAAATGCAGGTTGGACATGATGGAAATGTTATTAACATGCACACAATCAGATAGAAACTGTGGCTTCCATCCCACTAGATCCTCCATGTTCCTCCATTCAAGGACCGAAAGAGATGCACACACTGACCTTTTTCTGCTAAGGGCATCAGCGACTACATTTGCCTTACCCAGATGATAGGCAATAGTGAAATCGTAGTCCTTTAGGTATTCGATCCATCGGCGTTGATGCAGATTCAAGTCCTTCTGAGTTAGGATGTACTTCAGGCTTTTGTGATCGGTGAAGATGTCGAACGTTGCCCCGTACAGGTAGTGCCTCCAGATTTTGAGGGCATGAATGATTGCAGCTAATTCCAAATCATGGGTGGGATAATTAAGTTCATTGGGTTTTAGCTTTCTAGATGCAAAGGCCACTACCTTGCCATTCTGGTGCAGGACACACCCTAATCCATTCCTTGAAGCATCAATGAATATCAAAAACCCTTCATTGCCAGAGGGTAGAACAAGAACAGGAGCCGACGTCAACTTCTGCTTTAACTGTTGGAAACTGGACTCACAAGTGGCTGACCAGATGAAGTGCTCGTCCTTCCGAGTAAGCTTGGTTAGAGGAAGTGCAACTTTGGAGAAGTTTGGAATAAAACGACGATAGTATCCGGCCAGACCCAGGAAACTCCGAATTTCAGAAGGATTATGGGGAGGTTGCCAATCAAGTACAACAGAGACTTTGGTAGGATCAACAGATATACTACCTCCAGAAATGACATGCCCAAGAAACATAACCTTATCAATCCAGAACTCACATTTTGAAAGTTTGCCATAAAACTTTTGGGTTCGAAGAATGTCAAGGACTGCTCGCAAGTGTTCCCAGTGTTTTTCCATAGAATTAGAATAGATCAAGATATCATCAATGAAGATGACCACGAACTCATCAAGATAAGGTTGGAAGACTTTGTTCATCAGATTCATAAATACACCTGGTGCATTGGTCAACCCAAATGGCATCACCAGAAATTTGTAATGCCCATAACGTGTTTGAAAAGCAGTTTTAGAAATATCAGAATCCTTGATTTTAAGTTGATGGTATCCAGAACGGAGATCAATCTTTGAGAAAACTTTAGCAGTACGAAGCTGGTCAAAGAGGTCATCAATTCGAGGAAGAGGGTACTTGTTTTTAATAGTGGCTTGGTTCAACATGTGGTAGTCAATACACATACGCATTGAACCATCTTTCTTTTTAACAAAGAGAACAGGAGCTCCCCAGGGGGAAACACTAGGACGAATGAAACATTTATCGAGAAGTTCTTGCAACTGTTTCTTCAACTCCATAAGCTCAGCAGGTTCCATCCTATACGGTGCCCTAGAAATCGGAGTGGTTCCAGGAAGAAGATCTATGGAGAACTCAATGTCTCTATTTGGAGGCAGCCCAGGAAGCTCCTCCTGAAAAATGTCAGGGAAGTCACGTACCACCTCCAGACTTTCTACAGGCCCGCTACTAGGACTGGTCTCTAAGACTAATGCGAGGAAGACTTTACATCCCTTAGAAATGAGCTTTTTATCTTTAAGAGAGGAGATTATAATATTATTACAGAATCCGCTTCCCCTAGGGATTTTCACAGGATGAGAATGAGGTCGAGAGAGAACGACCGTCTTGTTTCTACAGTCAATGTGAGCATGGTATGTGTACAGCTAGTCCATACCAAGTATAACATCAAAGTCTTCCATAGTTAATAGAATGAATTCAAAGGGCATATCATGATTTTCATATTTAAGAGAAAGTTCATTAGTTTTCTACATAGTTGTGAGTATTTTTCCACTCGGAGTAGACACGTCCAGAATATATCCCAAATCCCTTATGTGAAGATTTAATATGGATGCCAGAGTTCGAGAAATAAAAGTATTTGTAGATCCAGAGTCAAATAAAGCCTTAACAAGATGATCATTTAATAATACAATGCCTACATAAAAGGTAATCATATTATGAATAATTGCAGGCTTGAGAAAGATATTGAATTATAAAGAGATTAGGTTACCTTCACAAAGCTGGTTTGGATTTGCCTTGGCCTCTTCTGCATTTACTGCAAATACCCTGCCATTGCGGTGTCCCTGAGGCTGCGGAGCACCACCCGTAGGATTGCCAAAGATGGAGGGAGTGGGGCACTTGGCGACAAAATGACCCTCCTTCTTGCAGTTATAGCAGTATGGCTTAGTGTGGCGGCATACCCCACCATGGAAATGTCCACAAGTCTTGCACTTGGGATGATTTGTCCTCGGCTGGTTCTGGTAGCTTTTCTATCCTCCTTTTCCTGAACCTCCTCGTTTCCCCGATCCCTTATTGTTATGGCCAAGATGGAACTTTCTAGACTTGTCTTCTTCAGTTGTGGTTAACCCTAAGTATCCCATGCTAGAAGGTTTTTCAATGCCCTGTTCTCTCTCCTGCTTGAGGGCCATATCTAGGGCTTCATCTATGCTTCTGCGACGAGAGGCTATGACTAGGGTTTTTAGGTGGGTGGAAAGTCAGTCAACATAGTGTTCAGTAAGACGGTCTTCAGTCCTGATGGGTGCATAACGCTCTAGAAGCCTAAACTTCTGGGTGTAATCAGCTATTGAAAGACTACCCTGCCTTAACTCCATGTACATCTTCTCCTTCCTCTTCCTCTCAGCTATGGGAATAAAACGATCCGTGAAGAGGTTTTTGAAGGCTTCCCACTCCATGTCGTCTATTTCCTCACCCCTATTCCCACCATAGTTCTCCCACCAGATTTTTGCCCCTCCCTTAAGCATATGGGTGGCGAACTTAACCTTCTTCTCATTGGGTACTTAGGGTATGAAAACCATTCTCTATGGTCAAAATCTAGGCTTCAGCCTTGTCCATGACCTCAGGCTGATCCTCTCCCAAAAAGGAATCAAGGTTTAGCTTAATAAAATCTATCACCGTTACTTCTTTCTTCCTAGATGAGCTAGATTCGGGGGTTCCTTTTGTGGCGAGGGTTTCCATGAAATCTAGATGGATTTTCTTCTATTCCTCCCACCTTTCCTTGGCCGCAGTATCAAGATCAGGTACTTCAGAGGTTTCAGGTTCTTTTCTTTTCTTAGAGGACGATTCCTATGAGGCCTTTGAGTTGCGAGTCTTAGGAGGCATCCTGAAATTAATTAGGATATATTAGATTTATTACTCAGCAATTTTTTTTTGTTTGTCATTATCAATATGTCATTTCATTATTTTCTTACATCATTTATTAACGTTCTTGATGTTACAATTGATGGAGGATACCTTAAAAGTCCTTATTGGTCGGTCCTTAAGACTTTCTAAATAGAGATACTCTATTTACTTTCCTAATCTTATATCATAAAGATGAAGGGAAGAAAAATTTTCAAAAATTTTGAGATAAGAGGGAAAATATTCCTATAGAAAAGATGAGAGGGAATTTCTATAGATGAGAAGGATCCTAAATTAAGGTATGCCCAAGAAGTAAGGGACATTTAGGATATCGGCCAGGTAGACTCACACTGCCTTATAGGTAGCCTCGTGATTGCCAAGCAAAGTGGCTCAGAGACTTTAGCCAGACCTTAGGCAGATGCTATCCTAGTCACCTCAACCCTTCACATCCCTAACTCAAGGACTACCCTAGACTCATAATACGGTGAGTGAAAGTCATGTGACTATGATGTGTGAACAATGGCTCTGATACCAACTGTGATGACCCCAATTTCTACATACTTTCCTTAGTGACATATACAGATATGCGTGCACTCATATCTATAAATGTCAAAAGGGAAAATAATAGAAATCAAGATAGCCAACTAAAATCAGAGATAAGCCAAGATCATGTTCACATCATAGTAAATAGCCACACAACACTTCATTCAATAATGAAAGATAAAGTCATACATTCTAATAAGTGCGAATGGAAGAAGGTTAAGTCTATGGAAAGAAAATATGTTTATTACATAGGATCTATAACATTCTATTACATCATCTAGAAGAATAAAGACTAGCTAACTGAAATGAACATGATGAGAAGTGGAAATCTATCTCATATCCTCCATGATCTTTATTTAGTGACTTCAGGTACTTTAGAGTGCTTCATCTATTATCAATTGTTCCTTGTACCTAGAAAATACGAGAAACAAAAACATCAACAAAGTTGGTACGTGGAATTAAAAGCTATACTATGCTGGTATATAAAATACTCAAAATTGGAGAAAAGAATGAAAACATTATTTAGAGCAAGAAAATCAGGAAATCCCAAGTTATTATCCTTATTTAGAATGAAAATGCATTACTATGGTGGACTTAGCACAAACATAAATATTGGGCCCTATCCCTACGTACCTTGTACCATTAGGGATCTCCCTACGTACCTTGTACCATTAGGGAGGTGCTAGTCAACATTAATACTTTCCCTCTCTAATAGGGAGATTAATGAGCACCACTAGTAACTACATTTCACTTATATTCAATTATGTTCTTTCATGTTCAAGGCGGTAAATCATCAATTAATCATATATCCACATCCATCAATGTATATCAATTTCATGAAAACAATTACATATACTTAACATCCAGCAAAAACTAGTCATATAATTATATCCACATACCTTTAATTCTCAGATCTGAATTCCACAAGTCCTAAGTTAGGAGAAAGATAGTAGATCACCCTGAAATATAGACAAAACCTAAAGTTACCATGGATTCTCATTATTCCACATTAGGGTTTCTTATTAGGGTTTAGCTCATTTGGAGAATCATTTTTAGGATACATGTGATTCGAGAGATCAGGGTTGGTTCTAAGGTCAGGGTTAATCAAAGTCATTCAAGGCAATTAATCATAAAATTGTATAAGGTATACATTATGAAGAGTGGAATCTCGAAATTTGGGTTTTCCATGATTGTTGGATCAACTATCCTTTGGATATGATTTCAGATAAGATGGTGTTTAGAATCCTAATTAAGGTTTAATCTATTTCCCAAGGCAGATTGGAAATCAGTAATGACCATTGTTCGTAATATATGTATAAATATTAATGGGTCCTTAGGCATTTAGGCCATTTTTCAGAGAAGGAATCGGATCTAAGTCTTGGAATTATTTTATTTAAATATATTGCATTTTTCTGATGAAAATGATATATAGGTTTGATATATTTCGATATTCGTGTCATTTTCTAGGGTTTCCACAATTCTGACCAATCAGGAAAATTCCAAGGAAATAAATGAAAAAAAAAGAGAAAGGTCGCTGGTCTCGCAGATCAGAAGAGGGATCCGGCTACGTGGATCCTCTCCTTAACCCGCAAGCTAGCCACAGTCAACCGGGTCAAAGATGGGGGTAAAGGACGTGAATGCCCCTGTTTGGGGTTTGCATCGCGTCGTGACAGGTCGGGGCAGATGGGTAATTCCGCCTCCTCGATTGTCTTCCTCGCGCACTGAGAAACAGCGATGGTCGGGCAATGACAGAGGAGAAAGTGGGAGCAGCTCAGGTTGGCTAGGGGGTGGCTGGGAGTGTGAGGATGGGATCTTCTTCGTGGGGTTCCCCTGAGTGTGGTGAGCTCAGCAGCTCGATCGGAGGCGGTGTAGAGGTCGAGAATGGTTTTCCGCAGGTACAATTAACAGAAAAGTGAATTGGCTGCTTACCTTCCCTCGGGCTGGATTGAGGGAGTCAAAAGCTCCGCGGAGGCTTGCTGAGGTGCTCTCGATCCTCCTTCAGTCCCTTGCAGGCTCCAACCTCACCGACGGTGAAGCTCTTGGAGCTTGGTTGCACGGCTTGTCGACCCGATTACCTGGCCGTTCGCAGCTCCAACAAGCGGTGGGAATCTCCTCGCCGAGGTCCCCTGATGGTGTAGCGGTGCCCAATTGGATGGAGCATGCCACTGGAGTGAGGGGGAAGTCGAAGTCTGGAGAGCAGGGTGTGCTTGAGGTCGGGGAGTAAGGGGTGATCTTTATTGCAATTGAGGAGTTTGTGCGACTAAAGGGGAGGTGGCGGAGCTACTGGGCTCCTTAAATAGGCGTGTGGGTGCTAGGAAGGGGAGCCCTAAATTTGGCTGCCGCTGCCACTGAGAGGTGCGAGGAATCGAGAGGTCGTTCTCCCTGATCCGGGGGAGACAGATGACGTGGTATGGATCATTGGGTGCGGTTTGAGGAGAGGAGTTAGTCCTCCAAAGATCTCGCGAGGAGGAGGTAGGGTCCGGGCGCGAGGGCCGTTGGAGGAGTCACAGGTTCAGCTGCCTGGCGAGGACCGAGTCTATCAGAGGTTGGAGACGACTTGGCAGTCGTCGGATCTTGCGGGTTCTGTGATCGGCCGATCCGAGGGTGGAGATTACTCCTCCTTTTAAAAGAGTCGCGCCCAAGCCAACAGTAAGGCTGCGTGACACATAAATGTCTAATTAAATCACAGACCTTAGTCCTAGGCTAGATTAGGTGACATAATACACCAAATTTCAAATGTAAATAACTCTAAATTGGTAATTCCAATTGTAATGAGATTTTAGGCATAGTTTTATAATGCTATGATTTGGCTATGGTGCAAAATTAGAGCCCCAATTCAATTATTGACTATGTCAATTGACTACATATCATGATACTTGTATTATTGACTTTATGTACCATTATGGATGGTCTTAAGTGAAATTGATAATCCATTTAATCAAATTAGTGAGAGAGATGATTGAGGGCATAATTGGAACAATTAAATTTGTAAGAGAGAGAAACTAAATAATATATATATGTAAAAACTCACTCTGTCATAGTTGTGTCTCTGGAGAAGCCCCATATACCCCTCTATTTATATTAGAGGGCAGGGTCAGGGTTCCCAGTCTCTGTGGGAGTAGAAGGGTCCGAAATTTCCATGAACAATTTGCACTTCGTCATGTGAACCAGTCATTTCATAACTGAAACGATTGTTTGGCAAGGTGAGCCAATTGTTTCACTAGTGAACCGATCGGTTGGGAGTGTGAACCAGTCAGTTCACTTAGTGAACCGGTCATTTTGCTTCCCAGACTTGCCTGCAATAGACTTTCCTTATTCCTCTCTAATTAATGCAAAGATTAATTCTTGTCCCAATCGAATTGAATGAGTGAAATGGAAAACTTTTTCTCACAAACTGAGACAACCCAACACTACTCGTTTGGACAAGTGAATTTGTCGTCTCACTGGCCATGAGCCAATCCGTTCACCTAGTGAACCGGTTGGTTGGTGGTCTAGATTGTATAGAATACAGTAAATTCAGTTCTCAATCAATCTCACTCTCAAATCAATTGGTTCAACAGTTGAACTTGATGATTCTGAGTCAAGTCTATTGATTGAATGTTTGAGTAAGTACTTAAATGCTTTAGTAATCAATACAAACATCATTCATTGATAAACTCCACTTCTAGGTCAATCCTTTGTGTGTGACCCTATAAGTCCCATTTCACGTTGGCAGTGGATGTCCATAACTAGCTTATGGCATCACAAGAAAAAAGTGGAACCTAGTCGTACATCATTGCTACCCAAGTGAAAAGGAAAGTTGGAGAAAATCTTTCAATCCTAGAGTCTATGATTGGTGTTTCAGTGAATGTATAATTCCTTTGTCTCTGATATCCTAAATGAACTCAAGGCATGGAGTTGTCATCCTTTCAATGTTCATTCATGTTTCTTTAACTAGAGTAGACTGTCTGAGATATGTGTGACATCAATATCATATATTGATTCACATGTGCATGCACATGCCGTTCTCAGTCTCACTCATCAAGAGGCATGTACATCATACCCCCTTAGGAGGGACAAATCCCATATCTATCACTCACAGTCTATCTCATGCATCAAAGCCACCCAATCATCATCATTATAATAATGCATGATTCAAGACTGCGTTTGATGATGTCAAAGTGTACCCAATCACATTGGATGGGTGTAGTGATTTTAGGTCTAAGAATCGCAATCACCACCATCACTATGAGACATGACTTTGATTACCATGTCATGGTTCCATGTGTCACTCTCATGGTGGGTCTGTCTGATACATTGTTCTGCAACATGTATATGTGTGCTTGGTTTGATATCAAATATCATGACTAATGAGACTCTGTCATCAACCGACACACACTCTAGTCTTGATGTGTCATTGTTGTCTGTCAACCTTCCACAATGACATCCGACTAGGGACATAATGAGAATTTACATACTCTTAGCATCCATATGATCTCATTGTTTAAGTCCTCAACCTGAAGACATACGCCATTGAGTATTGTCATTCTTTAGACATTCATTCTGTTCCATCATTTATCTCATAATCGATTGAGCTAGAATAAATTGGAAGATTGCCTTTGATATTTATCAAATCAATCATAACGTATGCTAATCCAATCATCATATGAGTGTCTCTTAGGGCATACATAGCAACACTAATTACATCCCTCCTCACTCCTTATTACTACATCCTCACTTTTTTCTTCTTATCCAATTAGTTTCCTCCTTTCTTTTAATTACTCCCATCATGTCTAAGTTATTACATCATAAAAATAGGGCACTAAGACCTCATATTATATAAAATTAGCAACACAACTTATAAACAAGTCACATTATCATTAAAATGACGTGAAATAGCTTAGAGACGAGGTGTATTATCAAAAAGGGGGCATAGTAGTTTAAAAAAGAGTCTTTGTATCTTGCAATAAGGTGTCATATCTTAGAAATAAGGCGATGTATCACACAAATGAGGCACTAATGAGGCACCATATCTTAGAAAGTAAGGTGTAATTGTTGGAGAAATGAAGTGCATTATATTAAAAAATGGATCACAACAATGAAAACTTGTATATTAAAAATGTGTCAAATAACTAAACATGGAGACACCATATCCAAATATTGCTATTGTATCACCAAAAAAAGGCCACATGTCTCCAAACTATGTGTCGTGTCAACAAAACAAGACACTGAGTAACCAAAACAAGTCATTGAGTCGTCAAAAGGAGCCCTTGAAGATTAGAAATGAAACATCATGTCATGAAATGAGGTGTCTTAATTTATAAGTGAGGAACATTATCATAGAAACTAGAAGTAATAGTATAAAAATGAAGAATCATATCTTAGAAACAATACACCATATTTTAGAAACAAGGAATTTTAACTTTGACATAAGTTGTCAAATATTAGAAATGAGGTGTTTATATCAAGAAATAATGTGCATTGTGAAAATGAGGCGTTAGTTGTATACCAAAAGTGTGGCCATAGTAAAAATAAGGCATTGTATAAGAAAACACTATGCATGGATATATCATAGTGAGGTAATGAATCATCAAAACTAGGCACCATATTGTCAAAAAGATACACTAAGTCATCAAGGCAAGCCCTCAAGTACCAAAATTATGGCACTGAGTTTCGACAATGAGACGTTGATTCACCAGAATGAGGCATCATATCTCCAAAACAAAGTGATGTATCATAAAAAAGATAATTTTACTATAATAACAAGGCGTTGAAATTTTCAAGCGTGGACCTAGGGTTTGAAAAAGAGGTGAGATCATTTCTTCCTTCCTAACCCTCATTATCCTTCTTGTTTGCATCTTGTCCCTTCATTCTTTCCTCCTCGGTTTCCTCCTCTCCTCTAATTACTATCCTCCTCACTTCCCTCCTCTCCTCCTATTACTTCCCTTCTCCCGCATTACTTCCCTCCTCACTTCCCATTACTTCCCTCTTAAATTTTTTCTCTCCTCATTACTTCCCTCTTATCGCTCATTACATTCCTCTCCCCACCGTCAATTCTCTGCTCTCCTTTTTCCATTACTTCTATCATCTCCCCCATCACTTCTTCTCTCCCACATTACTTACATCATCAATTCTCTCTCACATTACTTCCATCATCACTTCTCTCCTCTCTGTCATTAATTCCTTCCTCATTAATTCCCTCCTATATTGAAATCACTTACATCCTCTCTTCCCATTACTCCCTCCGCACCCCTTCACTTACCTCATCTCTCTAATTATTTCCCTCCCCTCTCACCATTATTTCTCTCCTCACTTTCTTCTTCATATATTTTCTCTTTCATAAAAATTATCATCAACTCTATCTATCCCTATCCTTCTCTCTCTACCCCTATCAATTGGTTTTGTAGTACCCAAGCTAACTAACTCCATAAAATCACTATCCACACCCTCAAAACATCTCAAAAATCCCCTACAAATCTAACCCCAAGCATAACTCCCACATGCACATCACAGGAAGAATTTTATAGCATTAATAAATTAAACTAATTTAAAAAGAAACAATCTATTCAATATAACAACCTACAATGCCATTCTCCCCCTATATACACACCTTCACTATGTGGTTGTTGTTAATTATGATTGTAAACGGTGCGGGTATGACCAACCCAGAACCGTACCCAATTATTTTAGTGGGTACAAGTATGGGTCTAGACTTGCATTAATCAGTAGTCAGACTCACACTATACATGAACCCACATACAATGCTAGTAAGCAGTGCGGTTCTAGGGGTATATGGTTCTATACATTTTTCTATAAACTATGAAAACTTATTTAAGACACATTTTTAGGCCCAAATTGATTAGAAATTGTCCCAAAAATATATAAATTTGTTGTACTTTAGAATTTTCAATGTGTTGGCTACTACAATAATGTGTTGGCTGCTACATGGCTGCTACAATAATACAAATTTGTTGTTCTAAAGTAATAAATTGATTAGAACTGTCCCAAAATTTGTATAAATTACTGTAGTTAAAAACTTTGAACGTGTTGGTTGCTAAAGAAACACAAACCTACTGTCTTGGGGGCTTTTTGGGCTTAAAAATCATTCAAGTACATGTTTTCAACCAAAAATCTCTACTAGAAAAATCATACTCATACACATAGGTGGCTTAGGCACTAGAACATCCCAATGTAACAAAAGACACCATTCAAATATATGAGTATATTGCTTTGGAAAACACAACAAAACTAAAAATGTTATTCACATCATCAATTTGGAGACTAAGAATATTTCAACAAATCACATAATGCCACTCAATAATCAAGTTGAACACTATTAGCAACTTAAAAAAACCAAATACCATCAAATATGCAAGTTGAACACTAAGAGATCCACCAATAGTAGAATAAAATATGACAAATGATCAACTTGATTGTTAAATACAAGTCAACACAACAAAAAACATTAGTGGTTCACATCAATTTTCTACAATCTAATGTGCATCGCCAAATGTGAGAAAATTAAACTACATGATAAGAAGTAGAAAATGAGTGGTACTTCATCAAACTTTTTCACTCCATCAATAGTGACTCAAACTTGGCTGACATGATAAAAAAGAGCATATTCATCCTAAAGATAAAATGTAAACCATTTATCAATATAACAAAAGTATAAACATTATTGTGGTCATAACATGTCAAAAACTTGCATTTAAATTTACATACCAATCATTCTGTATCTATGATCACAACATTTCCAAGATCTTGCACATCTTCCAAATCATGTCTAGAAGAACCTAGCATTACGACTCCATAATCTTGTCAAAAAAAGAATTTTAAAATAAGAGTTTCTATAAATAAACATTTGCAATAAGTGGAAATATTTTAAACTACATACCACAAATATTAGTTCTTATCCAATCTTGGGCACATATGAGAGCTTCCATTGTGTTTGGCTTTGAAGAACTTCTATATTGATCAAGAACTCTTCCACCTGTGCTAAATGCGGCCTCAAATGCAACAATGGAGACATGAATAGCTAAAATATCTCATTCCATTCTTGCAACAACTAGGTACTTTGCATAATTGAGCTTCCACCATTGTAAAATATCAAAAGTGTCAACCAAACTATCTGCTCCCATATGTTTGGAGTGAATATCCTCTTTAAGATACAAGTATAAGTCATTCCTTGTTGGTTGTGTGGCTTGTACCTTTTGTAGATGGTTATCAAATATTCCTAAAATATTCAAAAAACCCTACTACTCAGGTTTTGATGTACCAATGTATCATTTAAGCTTCAAGACCTGTCACGTGTGCTATTACTGTATTCAAATTTTGTTCCACCCATTTGCAATATATACTCATTGTAAAGATCCACTAAACACACTTTAATTTGGTCATTTTCTTTTGAGCAACATTACCACCATCACTATCATCATTATCATCACTATCATCATTGCCATTGCCATAGATCTCTCTTAGATTATATTCCACACTTTCATCTTAAGACGTGGATCAACAATAGAAGCTATATACAAAATCATACAAGTCACATCCCAATACTTTGTCAATTTAGACATCATTTCTTTCCCCTTTTTGGAAACAAAGCATATTTCACTAATACACAACTCTTTAAGATGAACATGCACAACACATTATTGTTGAAATAATAGTTGGCAGATGGATACAAAGTTGATGAAAACATATTTGTGACATCTTAAAATATTTCCAAGCAATTCCAAGTCATCTTACCATTGTCCCTTTCAACATCACTCAACAAATACTTATATTGAAGGTCTCTACAGCGAATCTAATAAATGCATCTTTGAATTCAAGGGCATGTCTTAGCATCGAAAAGGTTAAGTTCCATCTAGTAGACACATCAAGAATCAATGCCTTTTGAGGAGCTTTCAATTGAGAAGACACTTCTTGAAACAATTGTTAGCGTAAAATAGGTTCTTTGACATATTTTATACTTTCATGAATCCTTGAAGTTATTATCTTTATGACATCAAACCCCTCTTGCACAATTAGATAAAGAATGTGCACACAACAACACACATGAACTAATTTCCCTTGTTCTATCAATCATCCTACTTGTAAGTTTTTTACTCAACTCCCTATCCATAGGGTCATTCGTGATACAATTGTCAACAAAAGGCACATGGATTTTTTTTATCCAAGTTCTATTGAAAAAGTCTATCAAGAATTGCTTTAGTAAGATTTTTAGCAGTGTGAGGAGCATCAATTTCAGAAAAGTTGAATATCCTTTTATGCAACCTCCATCATCATCAATGTAGCTCCCAATAAGAGAAATATATCCTTTATTTTGAATAGATGTCCACATGTTAGTTGTTATGGTTACATGTGAAGTTAATTTATCTAACACTATATAAATGTTCTCTTTCTCATTTTCATAAATTATCACCTTTTTAATGGTGTTCTGTGACACAAATTTATACCGTGGTTGAAGGTTTCTCACAAATTTCCTAAAATCAACATGCTCAACCATGGAAAATAAATAATCATGCAAGGTTATCATCCGAGCAAGGTCATTCTAACTAACATCCTGATCAAACACAAAAATTTTCAAGTTTACTCCACCATAATTCTTTTTCTCTCCAACATTTAGAAACATTTGTCCAACAATTCCCATACATTTTGTTGGATGTTGTTTATTAATTAATTTATCTAAAGAGGTAGTACCATTTGAGGGACTATTCATCAAATGTGAGTCACAATATCTACATTTTGCCTTAGGCAGTCCATTAACTAGCACTTCCATAAAATTCTTCCACATATCAGATGTAGGTTGTCTAACCCTTCTTTGAATTTGTTGGCATTCATCAATTTTAGGTTCAAATTCACTATTAGGATCAACATCAATTCTATCAACACTCATTTGTGTGCTAGATATCACGTTGTATGTAGAATCAGTACCAGTAGTACCTCCCACTACTTCTTAAACATTTGACATGATGCCTAATAGAAAAGATAATGTTAGTATATTATAAGATAAGATGTATAACACACAAACTACATAATGCATTGTAGGAAATCAAAATGTGATATACAAATGTGGATAAACACACAAGCACATACAATCAATGAAATATAGCATATTCCAAGAAAGAACAATTTAAGATATTGATAGAAGGAAACTTTACAAAAAACAAAGAAATAGAACAGGAGATAAAGCATTAACAAGACAAAAAACATGACAACAATAAAATGGGGCAATGATTAAAAAAGTATATGAACCTTTCCCCATAGTCTGTGGATCAGCACACACATAGGTAAAGAAGAAGAAGATCGTTGTTGTGTCAACTAGGGATAGAGCAACAAAGTAACTGAGTAGAGTATGGGTGCATTTTAGGAGTCAGATCGACCAAGAATTGAGCAACATGAGCCTTGGGCAGTAGTAGAGGGCTTCACCTAGAAAAAGACAAACTTGGCAGAATGGACTCTAGAGTAGGGCATCCTAAAATTTTGAGCATGTGCCGACGCTGGTGGGATTTCAAGGAGGATGTGTTAGTTGGAGTGAAGCCTGATATTGATGGACTGATCGCAACTGTCCATGTGGTCAGTCAGAATGGAGGAGGGTGGGTCGACTAGACTGGATCGGTGTGCTTGCAGCTTCCCACTGGGACGAAGGAGTTCAGAGAGGCAAGGAACTCGTGGCATGGAGATCGGAGCATGGATAGCGAAGAACATGAAGCTCTGGAGGCCCCGGGAGCAGTGACCCTAGCCCAATCATTGAGCGGTTGTGAAATGTGTTCTTCCAGTTAGGTGACTAGCACTAGTTTTTCGCTTTGTGAGTCACTACTAAGGAGAGTGAATATATGAAAATTATGAATGAAGATAACAAGACAAGTAGTGAGAATAAAAATCTGGAAGGGTGAAAGTAGAGTCCTCGACTAGAAAAAAGGGTGGTTGATAGTTTTGAACTGAGGTAGGTAATAAACATAGACCATTAGATGATGTCTATGTGGTCTTTTAACCATTAGATTCTAACAAATATATACATATATGTATTTTTTATATTTATTTATTTACTAATGCAGGTACACAGGTATGGCAGGTACAAATATGGATATACCCATCATTGGACTCACAATAATATGAGTATGTGGATAAGCGGGTACACGGGTATGTTGGTTTAGAGACCTGGACAAATCATAGGTTTTAGCGAGTACAGAGGTAGACCCTTACCCATTTATAGTTCTATCATTAATATTTAAAAATACTAACTAGGTCAAGCATAATATAAGATTCCATTCTCAACATTGTGAGTCATATTGAAGGTATGCTCTATATAGTGAGCCATTTTTGTTGTAATTGGATAAAAAATTCAATTATAATTGTAACTCATTATTCTAATGGAGTGTTATGTTAGAAGGATGTTAGTAACAATAAATTCCAAGTCAACTGTAATTATCGGAATATATACAATAGCTACATTTCGATTGGATCTATTTGAGGCATGCCATGTCAACAACTTTGATTTTAAGTCAACATATAGTAGAAATCCTTTTTTCACCCTCAGGGGAGCACTATAGGTTGTGCATGATAACAAAGTATATATAGATCTAGGACTTGTAAACTATCAATGACCTTGCAATAATATCACCAAAATTCTCATTGTTGTCATTGTTTTTCACAAGAATAGTCACGGATGTGATCACTTCTATAACTAAGTGATATGTGACATCAATGTGCTTTGTTTGTTCATGGAAATTTTGATATGTAGTTTGAAGAATAGCAGTATGTGTGTCAAAACAAACAATATTTCATTATGAGCATTTGATCATGTAAGCCAGGCATACTTGAATACTTCAATCAATGCTACATACTCTATTGTAGATAGTTGCACTATAGGTTGTATAATAGGTTTCCAATGTGCAACACAACTATCAACTGTAAAAAACAAATATTTGAAAATGTCTCTTTTCATAATCACTTGGAATTTAAAAACAACAATGTTGATTAGCATGAACGTTTCCGGACAAACTCCACATATGTAAATATGTATTTTTCTAATACCTTAGAATGTAATTCACTAGCTTTCTAATGGTTTTTTTCTAGATTGAATATGTACCATCTCACTCTGCTGATAGCTTTTTCAATTTATGGACATCTACAAATCATAAGCATTCATAAGATCCCAATTACAATATAGTAAAGAGGTGTTACATGTAGACCTCATCCTCTTTATTATATTATGATGTAGAAGATGAGAGGAACTATATTTGTTTATAATATATGAAATATAAGCACCAAGATTATGAACACGTTGTCCAACCTTACCTTTATATCTTGTGTGAGGAATGATATTTCTAGATCTACGGTCTTTCACAAATTCCATTCCTAAACTTTTCTCTTGAGACATCAAGTTCTAAATCTCAAATTTAACAATAAGAAGGTATATTCACTTGCTAACTTTCAAATCATCCTTTGCTTCTATGAGCATACCATTAATGTAAAGTAGTGATTAGATAAGGTAATGACCACATGATAATTATGATTTAGGTTAGTCGAATTCCCATTCCTTGAATGTTTCTTTCAAGATCCCAAGTTCTCAATCTAGAATTTCATAATAAGAATTGATTCTTACTTGACAATTTTAGGAACATATTTTGCATAAATGATCATATCATTAACATAAAGGCACAAGTAGATAAGGGAATGAACAATTTGATATTTCTCTTAATACAAATTTATTTAATCTTTACCAGATGTGGAGTTATAAAATTGTTCTCAACATCCATAATGGTTTATTATCTAGAACTCTGATTAACTTAGTTTTTCATATGTGTACGGATGTTTTAGATGTCAAATAATAATAAAAAACAAATCACCCTCGATGATTTCTTAGTGTTTTAAAATAATAATGAATTGATGTTGACCTTGCATAAGATTATAAGGCCCTTGGGTTCTCTAAAGGGACCATTGGTGATTTTATTTGATATAACTAATCTTTTTGGCTAAGTATTAATATGTATACATGCAAATTTCCATTTAATGGACCAAATATTTGGTCTGCTAGAGCTAAAAATGGTTATGGATCAATGTATATGCCTACTTGGGTTCACTTATGAATGGTCAGTACTCAATCTGATCTTTTCATAGCTATAGTAAGTAGTGAAGTCCCACAGTAGAGATTAGTTGGTTTGTGAGTGGACCAACTAGATGTTCTAGCAGCTAGAAATCACTACTCACATAACAACCATTGATGTTAGCTAATAAACTAGACAATAGAAGAACCTAACAAAATCAAAATATATAATGGTATACAAGGTAATTAACTAAAGTACATAAACTAGTGAATAAAGCTTGAATATCACACTAGACTCTTCTATTATCTTCTGTAGGAATTTTATTTTGTAATCTTTGAAGAAGATGGGATTTGAATTTTATTTAAAATGAGTTTTCTAGAATCAAGTTTAAAACCTAATTCCCAACTAAAATTTAAAATTTACTTGAGTACATTATTTTTTTCATATTTATCTTTCTCTTTTCTCTTCTACCCTCTAGACTGTCATTCTATAGATACATAATGATAAACCATAGTTCTTTCTTCCAATCCATATTTCTCTCCCTTTGACCTAGATTAAGGTCAAACTAGTAAAATTTGTGAACAACTTCCTTTTCTTGAAATGTTAGACCAAGGGTTTATATTCATATTTTTAATCTACACATAACTACATCATCTACATGCAAGTGATCTTACCCCAAATTTCATGTTTTGATGTTCATTTTTCCCCATATAATAGAATCTACGCTATTATGCGAATTTGGGCTAAAAATGGGAAACTGGGTTGAATTGAGTGAAGTATGGAAACACTTTAGTATTCTTTTAAAGTAGTTTTTATGATTTTCAATAAATGTTGATACTTCCTTGTTGCATATTTAAATTTCGTGGATATACATTATTACCTCATATTGCCAAACAATTTAAGTTATCTAGCCAAATTAAATCAAAATGATAATATTTCTTTCAACATATTGTGTGATTCTTGGCCTAAATTTATTATTTTAATGATACATATATTCAATTTAATATTTTTAAGAGAAATAGTCTTCTCCATCATAACAAAGGCCAAATTTACTTACTATTCTATTCATCATTTTATTGAACAAAAGTTCAATTAGAGGGTCTCAAGGTGTACCTTGTAAATTAAAACTTGTAAGCATATTATTTTATGTTAGCAAGAAGATAGATATATCTAGGATTATAGAGAAAATATACCCCATTTGAGGAAAATTTGTAACCACATGATCTTATTTGTATAGCTCATAATGTGCATTCTTACAACAGATGGCCATTGATGTGACATGTGTCTCTATGACACCACAACCCACGCCATATGACCTAGCCGAACCTTATTGTAATAGTTGGATCGTCACCCTAACCACTCTCTCCCATAGATTTTCCATCCTCTATGTTTAACATTTCACAATTTTGGCTAATTGGGAAAGTAGTGATTGAGCCACCATATCCCAAATCCCATCAAATGTCCTCTTCTTTGATTCTACATTTCCTTCTTCTAACATATTAACAATGTTTCTTCCCATCCCTTTTGTCACATGTGCCCTCCTAGTCCGTATGACAACATGAGGAGCCAACAATGACTAAAGATTTTTGGAAGCCATGCATATTAGAGTGCATCATCCATCCTTATAGATGGATGCTAAAGAACATTTTTAGTGAGTCTCCACTATGGAACCATTCGACTTGAAAGGGGGAGATGTGAATTCCTCACCAACCCACACAACTTACATTTTTGAAGGAATAAAGGACATCCTAAAACCTACACCAAGGGTAGAGAAAAGTATGGGGCACCTCCAGACCAATTTCCAACTCCCTCTCCACTCAAGGGGAACACGTTGGTTCATCTACACTACCTATTCCATCCCTCACCATCACACCTTACTACAAGCCAGATTAGAGATGGGGTCATTGACCCTACAATATCTTCTATTTAACTTTCCCCCTCTTTCATCCCCCACCTTTGTAATCTAAACTAAGTGGAGAGGGACCACTAGATGAGGAGTTCTCCTCGTAATGGATATTCTTGCACAATCACTATGATTAGGCAAGTGTGTTGATGTTGATGAGAAGAGTTACAACCACAACTTTCTAAGAAGAAAAAGGTGGAGGTAGATAGGGGAAATGGGAGGTGAAGGGTATTGTCACTCCTCATACTTAGGCCAGGCAAGACAGACCGAACGATTGCCCTTTAGCAACCTTACGCTCCTATTTCTTATCTCTAAAACATGATGCCATGTGAAAAAGGGGTAGACCTTGGAAAAATCATAAATACTCTCTCAAAATCACGTTATCCAACATTGATAGTAAAAAATTAATATTTCTCAAACATGAATGAGATTTTACAACATAATGTAGGGCTTTGTTGGACACTATGAAAAGTAGGTTTTCCACCAAAATTATTAATAAAAAGATGATGTTGGGACCTCCAATTAATTTTTTTGATACACCTTCTCTTACAAGTTTTGCTTGATTAATTAACCAATCCAAATAATACAAAATAGATGCCAAATTTGTTATATCAAGATTATCATGCGTTGAATTTTACATTATCGAAGTATGGGCTCAATATCATGAATAAATCAATACAATTAAATTTTCAACCATGATTGGAGCATATTTCATTCATATTTAACCAATTTTGTGCCCAATTTGAGTTGAGACTCAATTGGACTTCTCCAATGTTCCAAACAATGTTCATAAATAAATTAGGGACCATGCCACTCCCAACTCTAAATTCTTCTCTGAATATGATCATATTAATTACTAAATTTGGGCTTACAAATCAGTTAATTCAGAAGTAAGATTTTTGAACTTTATCTAAAATCTAAGTTTGAATTAGTCACTTCTTATATTTATGAGAATTCCTTATTTTTCTGGATAACAACCCAAAATGATCAATACTTCTAGGTTTGTTTCCAAATTAGTAAAAGTATACATAGTATCTTCAATCCCTTTGCTAGGCTTACTAATCTCTTACACAACTTGTCGATTGGCTTTTTTTTAATACATTTGCTAACTAATTTAACGAATTAGTCAAGTTTCCCAACCACAATTGCCTACGCTGACTCTGTTTTCTTTCCTAAGACTAAAATATATCTTTCCCGTAGCTAGTAAGCATCTTCCTAGCTCTTCTTCGGTCTGAAAGGTATACTTTTAGGCTTAAGAGATGAGCCAAGGTGACCGTACCTCCAAGGATACGGTTGATCTATGCATGCCCTGTTTCTTTCATAATCATCATCATTATCATCATCATCATCTAAGCCTCAGTCCCAACTATGTTGAGGATGCCCTGTTTCTTTGATACCTACTAATTCCTTTTGGGTTGCCATGTGGTTCTATATCCCATTTACAGCGGTAGTTCGGTTGGGAAGAAGCACACCCACGAGAACATTTTCCAGCCTTTGCAGCCATTTCCTTGATTGTTGGAATGACTCTCCATTTTTGTACTCTTGGGTTTTGACATCCGTCTCTTGTGAGGCACTGCATCATTGCTATAATTAGAGAGTTTTCCCTGTGTACTGAGGGTTGCATTGCATTTCTGCTGCGTCAATGAGTGTGGCTTTCAACATATTACTCATAATAGTCTATTAGAAAAGGAATAACTAACATCACTAGTGATTGGGTGATCAAGGTACGCACATGGCATATAATCAGATGACAAAATTATCAAGAAGACAATGATGGTTTGGTTCATAGTGTTGCGTAATCCCATCTAAATGTTAGTTTCTCATGCAGAAGTGGATAAGAGACTGTAGCAGGCCTCTTGACTTCCTTAAGAGCCAACCGTCGCCGAAGTAATTGTTTTGTCATGTTCAGACAGAAGCTTCCTAACAAAAACGCGCAAACTTCAACCCCAAGTCGCTAACTCTCCCAATGGGATGCCTCTATAAATTACGAAAGAAAACGACCAAAACAGTTAATAAAAAAGTAGAACAATAAAATCCAATGTTAGGGAGTTGCTACCAAACAGTATCCATCTACATCCAATGTTACGTGCATTGAGAAAAAAACCCTGCTTGGAGATGTCTAATGCTAGGCAGCTGGATGTAGGCGTCACATCGCAAGTATATAACTAATTCAAAACATGTACCCATCGGTTTTTTTGTCTTTGCTACTATCGGATCTATTTAATTTCTAGGTGGAACTTTTAATAAGACCATCCACCATCTTGTAGTCTCCGCGTACTTATCTGTCGCGTATGGACAAGAAGTAGAGACTTGAAAATATCCAAGGACGGCCACAGAAGTTTGATCTTGTATACGGGAAACAATAGTTTAGCCATAAGTTATTGCAATATGACCAATACAAAACTTAATCATCGATATCGTCAAACAGTAATAGAGGGTGGGGATGTTCCGCTCTACCCTAGGCAGTCCCATTCCTCATATCTTGCATACGTGTTTCTGATGTGTATATTTATCGGAAATTTGTTGACATTTTTACAATGACACTCCGCCGTCTCTTTTGTCTCGTGTAAGAAAGGAAAAAAGATAGAACTATATCTTTACGTTCATCTCTATATCCTCCGACGGCAAACGATATTTTGTCATGAACATCTGAACGCGTCACTCGATCGTCATGGCATGATATATATCCGATGACTCTGTAAACTGCGATCAAGATGGTATGCATGTTGTAGCTTTTCTCCAAAATAAGGACGGTGGAAACCGGGTATGGTTGTGGATATCAGATGTCCTATGAGAGAGGGACCGGGAACAGTAAAAAACATTGCTTGGTGTTTGGAAGAGAGTCAACATCATCAAACAAAATCCCGGAAGATGTTATTCTGACTCGGTCTGCTCCTAAACTTTAATGGATGTTTGACTTATGAAAGAGTTGAACTGTTATTTAATTTTTTATCTTGGATTAATCGCACAACAACATGCGATCCATGCCTATTATGACACATCGTGATCTCAAAATAACTGGATAATACATAAATAAGTCTCCTGCAATTTATCCTACACAAACTCTAAGTAGCGTTTTCAGCCTTAAGGAATTTATCAGTAAACTATGTTGCAGAATATCCCAATTTTTTTATTCTTGCTTTCTTAGTCTTTCGGTAAACTTCCCCTATTCATATGTAGCACAAGAATATAAAAATCATATATACATGAGCGGAAGCATCTGTCCATTCACATAAAACATGGGGATGTCACATACATTAGAAACATTATGATATCGTATTCGGATATCTCCGAAGAGACGAAATACTACGATAATGTACTTGAACTGAAACCAATACATGAATCAAATATTCACATTTCTCAAAATTGTCTTTGCATATTTAAAAGTTAACATCATTTTGGTTATATGTTCATCAATCCAAGAATAAATCAATTTCTAAATCTTGAGCACAATCTTAATGATACTAGGTACCCCACCATGGAAAACATAGTATTTTTAAGCTTAAAGTCTTATTAATTCTTGTTCTCCTTGAGCTTCTAATCTATTAATATTGTCTTCACAACCATGCAAAACAACGTAGGCAATATGTAAGCGATACTAAGCAATTAACCTTTTAAAATAAAACTATGATTTTGAAAACTTTGAAATAACATGAATAAATGAACTTTTCTTTATGATACTTTATGATATGTATTCACTTCTTTCTTAATATAATGCACCCAAAGTACTTATAACTCAGGTTAAAGCTCATGTAAAGCTCATGTAGAGCTCACAAGGCAAAAAAGGAGCAATATAAACATAATGAGAACAATTAGCATAACTAATACTTGAATTTATTCTCTAACGAGGATGTTAATATTACTCAAGGAGTCTACTAAGATCGTTGTACCTCATATTGCATTCAGAAAATAAAGCTATAATTTGACATACTTTGAAGTAACATGAAAATATATTGCTTTACTTAATCTTATTGATGAACTAATAGGACATAAATATCATGCATGCAATCCACTAAGAATGTTTTACCTCACATCACATTCTTAACTATGAATTTTCTGTGACTCATTTCTTATTTTTAGATGAAAAAATTATGACTATGTTTTATGGATCATAATCATGAATTGCCATTCTTCATTTTTAGCATGAATTAGCATTATCTAGAAAATCACCTTTGTTATGATTGCATCTGAGTTTAATTGATAAACTAGGATTTACATGGATGATTACATGCTTAATTAGATTGATCATTGATTAAAACGAATCAGTGGTGGTAGCTCAATTGTGATGTTTTGAATCTAGAAAGGAACCCCAATCATGATTTCACTTTGAATGATTAGGATTTGAGAAGTGCATAGCCTAATCACCAAAATTAGGGTTTTGATAGTACATAAATACAAGATTTGATAGGTATAACAGTATGGTAAATGATTTTTCATATTTTCTATGTAACTAAGATTTACTTCAATTTTGGATATGATATGTATAACTCACTTTTTCGTATTCGAACAAGATATCATAAGTTTTATATCTATGATTGACCTATTGGTCAATCGAGTTTCCTCAGGACAAAATCAGCCAACCAGGCATTCTGACTACAATACACTAACGTAGTATTTGATTTTTAATTATTTATTGGTAGCTCGGAATGATATAAAATTATTATTGGAGCTCTAAATCTCAATTATAGACAACATACTAATTTTTCATAATTTTGGAGAATAGATAACCTATTTAGTAAACGATTTATAATGACATTTTTATGACAGAAAATTTTGTTAATATACAAGAAAAAATTATAAGTAAGGTCAATTTATAATTGACCGTAGCACCTCAGTTTCTCTATATGATCAACCTAACACACTAGGACATCTCATATTTCATGACTCAATCTCGAGAAACAAAATTCTAGAGAGAAGGAGAGCTTGGGTTTTGATGGATAAAGTGGAGAGGATGGTGATCTAAGGTTTTATCTTGCTAGAGTTGATGAAATCAAGTAAGTTTGTCATCTCTATAGGGAAATAAATCACATGTATAAGCAATGAAAATAAAAATTTAAAGCCAAAATCTCCTGGAAAACAAGATCGAGTGAACAAAAATGTATCTAGAATAGAAGGTTTGTAAGGTTATACCTGGTCTTGGATCAAGTCTAGATACATTACCCTTGTAGTAGCAGTGTGCTTCTTTTTCAAGAAGCACACGAATAATCATCACGAATGGCCTCCTAGTCTAGCGCCACAGGCAGTAGTTAACAATATTCTCCTAACAACAACCAAAGGACTCCTACCTCTAGAGTAGTTCACCGCGTTAAGCTACCGGAGCAAATGGGAAGGAGTTGTCCCCTTCTGTCGGTGTACTAGTCACTGCCATGCTCACCCACAATTGTTCTCAGTTGCTCTCTCCCTTGTTGTCCCTCCCTTTAATGGGTAGGAATTACTTGGGCTCTTTACTGATTACCACAACCAAATAGGACAACAATTGTCAGATAAACTGATTCTCAATTGTGTATGTTGGGAAGCCCCCAGTACCCTGCTATTTATAGTAGAGACCAGGGTCAGGATTCCCAGTCTGTGTGGGAGTAGAAGGGTCTGAAATCCTAAATTTTCTAAATGTGCAAATGATGAACGGATCTGTTCACACACCCAACTAGTCAGTTGCTGCGTGAGTTGATCAGTTCACATAGTGAATCGGTTGGTTCGTGTAGTTTCTTGTTTTGAATCATATTGGTATTCAATGTACGATTGATGCACACCATCACGTCTATACCAATTCTTGATCTAATTGAATTGATCATTGAACTGGGTAGTTTATCACATGAGTCAGTCGGTAGGGACTTGTGAACTAGTCAGTTTTATTATTAGCATGACCAAGGAATCGATCCTTTTAGTATTTCTCAAGTAATTAAGGATGTTCTTTATGGTAATCAAATGACCTTCATTGGAATCTGATGGATACCTCTCATCATTCCCAATATAAGATTTCTAGATAGGAATATATATATATATATATATATATATATATATATATATATTCTCATATCATGTCCAATACATATAAGATCATTTGATATCCTCTTGACATGTCCAATACATTCGAGATAACTAGATATCATTTCATCTTGTCCAATACATATGAGATAATTGGATATCCTCCCATCATGTATAATATATATGAGATAATGGGATGAGTATATACATGATAGATCCAATGGCAAATTCATGTGGCATCTATTGATGTGTTCTTATTCTTCACAAGAATTGGAACATTGGTCTTAAGAGAGACTAACTCTATGGAACATGGGCAAGTTTTCTCTCATTGAGTCTTGCATGTTGAACCCTTCAACATCTAGACAATGTATGTGCTCTTTCTGAAGTCAATAAGCTTTCCAGATCTATATGTAGATCTCAATTCATGTCACATAGGATGCTTCACCAAGACTCTTCATAGAGAAGGTATTTTCCTTGCCTAATTTTTAACATTTGCAGGATAAGGACATTATTCCCCATCATTATGTGGAATGCAAATATGCTCCAACTAAATCTTTTGTAATCACAAATTCCATTCTTCATTCTGACTCAAGTCATGACCTTTTGACTGTCTTGTCAAATAGAAGATTCCAACACTGAGATGCTTGCTTCAATCCACAGATTGACCTTTGTATCTTACAAACTTTATTTGCAATATTAGATTTATAAAACCTTTAGTTTGTGTCATTTACACATCCTCATAAATATTCCAGATAAGGAATGCATTTTTAACATCCATATGCCAAATCTCATAGTAATAATAAGCTATACTAGCAAGCATGATCCCAATGGATCTGACCATGGTAAATGGTGAAAGAGTTGATCATGTTCAACACCTTGAACTTGTTGAAACTCTTTGCAATCAATCTATCGTTCCATGTTGGTCTTCTTCTCAAAGTCCCAAATGCACCCTATGGGTTTTACCCCTTCAGGTGGATCCACCAAGGTTATACCTTGTTGCTTTACATGAACTCTAGTTTTGATCCCATAGCCTCAAGCCATTTCTCATATTCTCGTTCCTCAATAGCTTCTAGGTGGGTTTTTTCGCTCATCATCTAGGATCAACTCACCTCCTTTTTCTGAGTTATATGATATCACAATCTTTCAAACTCCAGGCATGTTCTACTAGATCTACGAGCTCTGTGTTTACATAAGGAATTTGAGATTCCACAACAGTTTGTGATATTCTTTGTTCCCGATGTACCTATCTTTAGGTTCATTGTTGTCTTATTTGTCTCAAACATTTCATGTTCGACTTTTACTCCCACTTATTCCTTTGGAACTAAGTTCCTCTTTAGGAATTCAACCATCCTGACAACAAACATTTTGTTGTTGGATTGGGATATAATAGTAGTATTCAACAGAATAACATTTATGTGATTCGTGGACAAAGCCTTCTAATAAACTATTTTCTTATATAAGATTACATTATCAATCATCATAAAAAACATACCAGGACACCTCCCATGCCATATCTCATATGGTGTATTTTGAACCAGTTTTAGGCGGTACATTGTTTCCATGTAAAGCATGTGCCCAAAAGAAATTGGAAGATCGTCTAGATTTTATTGATAATTGCATCATGACTTAACAAGGTCAGGTTCCTTCTTTTTGATACACTATCATTGTGTTTCAGGTCGAGTCACCATGATACATTATCATGTTCTCAAACTCTTGGTTTAAAATATTTCAACATTGATCACATCGAAGTATCTTAATACTTTTATCAAGTTCGTTACATACTTCTTTGATGTATCCTTGAACACTTCAAGAGATTCATGCTTGATTTCAGTAAATACAATTTACATATATACTGATAGAATTAATATATGTAATGAGGTACTTGTAACTTAGCATTCATTCTAAAAGTTCTATATACATCAGTATGTATGAGCCCTAATAGAATACTCACTCTCCCACTACATCTAGTGAAGATGGTTTTGTCATATTGCACAAAAATCAAGACTTGTATGTCTCTATTGGTTCAATAACCAAAAGAGTCTAGATAGCCATTATATGGATCCTATAAATGCACTTCTCATTTGTGTGCTCTAAATGGCAATGCTATATGTATTCCTTGTTTGAATCATTAAGTCATTTTATATATGTGTCATACAAATTTGTATCTACAACTGTCCAATATAATTTATAAGACATAGGGAATTTCCATATAAAATCTTATCTTATAAAATGATACATCAACACAATATTCTTGTCCATACAAGATACATGACGTTTTCATTAATGGAAGGTCCATAATAGAAATTCACTAATTCTATTACATGCCCATGAATGACAGATTCCGATTATAGTGGCATCAACTCTTGCTCCATACATGCTTGAAGTAGAGATCTCTATCTCTATTTTCTTCACTTATTCCTTTAAGTGAAAAGGACATATTCCTTTTGCTCTTACCCATCTCCTTATATTGAGTGCTGAAGATATGATCTTTAGCTTAGCCTCAGAACTATTCTTGGCCTTGCCTTTGCCTTTAGGCTCACTTCTGATGATGATTATTATGGATTTTTCCTTCTTCAATCTTACTTTGGCATCAACGTGCAAAGTAGTTCTTACATCAGTTTAGCCAAGTTACTCAAGTAGTAACACTTGATAAGCGGGTTGTATGATTCATAGTTAAATTTATAGATTCATAACAGTGGTCAACTCTTGACCTAAAAGTAATCCCAGTCTCTCCACATGTCCAATCATATTGAACACATGGGGTTCTACTGGATTTCTCTCTGTCAATTTGCACTCAAATAACACCTTTAAGATATTATATCTTTTTGCTTTACATGATTCTATATATGTGTTACCATCTCAAGAATGTCCTTGTTGCTCATGCAACTCATAGTTCATAAGCATAGCATTAGGTATTCAAATGTCTATGGAATCATTGGCATGCTTCCCATAAGCATCTATTTCAGCCTTAGGCATATTTGGAGCGGGTTCCTCTGGCTCTGGTCTTTCAAGGACATAGAGTTTTCATTCATAGGTGAGAACAATCCTCAAAGTCCTAAAACACACATGGAAGTTAATCCCATTTGTTTTTCTCCTTCTCAAGGACTGATTACAATAATAACATGTTTGCGTTTTCCAGTAGATTCTAAAAAGAAAAATTGCAAATTTTCAAAACATTTTTTATTCATCTATTTTGATAAGTTAATGATATGAATTAGGCCTTCATTTAGTTATCACACCCACAATTTTGTTCAAATTGATATCCCTCATGTATCAATTCAAAAGATTGCAGCATACAATCTTCTAGTGAGCCAAGATCCAAAATAATTCAACTATTATCCAGCCAATGCCAACGTCCATAGTCAATTATTAAGGTAGACTACTTTTTGCAAATGCATCTTATGAAATTCTTGGAAAGATGATATGCACAACTACTTGTCAGGATCGTCTGCATGCCTTTGGCACTTAATTCCATTAAGAATAACCAGTTAAGCCTGAGACAATAACCAACATGGTATAAAGGCACCCTGTTTGGGCAGAACCTACATATTTACCATCATGCTTCCACGAGATGGATGTCACACCAAACATGGGCATAACCTAGGCTTGGTCGATCAAGATTTTTATGTGTGTTGATTATGAAAAGAAATTAAGACTTAATATTATATTGAGGGATTTTATATATAAATACATATACATATCCAATCACCATGTAATTATAGTACTTATCATCTACATGCCATTACAACAAATGAGAACATGCAATAACTAAAACACACAAGTGATGGTACTTATGGTCATACAATTGTAATTCCTTGGAGACACAAAGAATTACTACCACCTAAGGTCCTCATGTTGGTATGTATGCCCATAGAGCCAGTCATATGATGATTGTAATGGCATACTATGTAAATGATTTGAATAATAATAAAGGCAATTTCCGTCTAAATGTTTAATCTATTTTGAGATAATGATATAACATGTTAGATGTCTAAAGATTTGTATTACTCAATGACATATGTCTTCGGGTTGAGGACCTAAACAATGAGATCATATGGATTTTAAGAGTATACATTCTTGTTATGTCCCTAGTCGATTGTTATTGTGGAAATAATCATAGACATCAATAACATAAAAGACTAGAGTGTGTGTTGGTTGATGAAAGAGTCTCATTAATTATGATATGTGATATCAAACCAAGTACACAGATACATGCTAGAGAACAGTGTATCAGACAGACCCACCATAAGAGTTATGCATCAAAACCACACTTGGTTAGTCAATATCATCTCTTATAGTATTGGTGGTGACTGTGGTTCTTAGACCTAAAATGACTGCACTCATCACATGTGATTCGGTACACTTTGACATCATCAAACGCAATACTGAAACATGGGTTGTTATAACGGTGATGATTGGGTGACTTTGACGGATGGGGACTTGACTGTGACTTATAGATATGGAATTTGTCCCTCCTAAGGGAGTGTGATATCTTGGCCAATTGATGAGTGACATTGAGAAATGCATGGCCATGCACATGTAAGTCAATATGTGATATTGAGCTTACATATATCCTAGACAGTCTACTCTAAGTCAAGAAACATGGATTGAATATTTGTAGAGGATGACAAGTCCATGCCTCGAGTTCAATTCAGATATCAGTGACAAAGGGACTATACATTCACTATAACACCAATAACATATTGTAGGTTAAAAGTTGTTCTCCAACTTTCCTTTTCACTTGGGTAGCATTGATGTGCGACTCGGCACCACTCTTTGCCTATGATGCCATAAGTCAGTTATGGACATTCACTACCAACGTGAAATGGAACCTATAGGGTCACACACATAGGATTAACCTGGAAGAGGAGTTTATCCATGAATGATGTTTAGATTGATTACTAAAGTGTTTAGGTACTCAATTAAACATTCAATCAATAGACTTGACTCAGAATCATCAAGTTGAAGTGTTGAACCAATTGATTAGAGTGTCAGATTGATTGAGAACTGCATTGACTGAGTTCTATACAACTTGGACCACCAACTGCCTAGTTCACTGGGTGAACAGATCGGCTCATGGTCAGTGAGATGACCGGTTCATAGTGGTGAACCGATCGGTTCACATGGACCAACCGAGCAGGTGTTAGTTTCCTAGTTTGTGAGAAAAGATTTTCGTTTCACTTATTCAATTTGATTGGGACAAGAATTGATCTTTGCATTAATTAGAAATGAACAAGGAAAGTCAATTGTGGGCAAGTCTGGGAAGTGAAATGACCAATTCACTAAGTGAACTGATCGGTTCCCACTCCCAACTGACCGGTTCAGAAGTGAACCGATCGGATAACCTACCCAAACGGCCGGTTGAGTTATGAAATGACTGTTTCATCTTCCGCAGTACAATCAATTCATAGGAAATCCAGACCTTCTACTCCCACACAGAATGGATACCTTGACCATGCCCTCTACTATAAATAGAGGAGTACAAGGGACTTCTCATAACACACAACTTAGAACATCAGTTTCTCTACAAAGTTGTAGTCATCTCTGGTTGTGGTAACTGAGACATCCCAAGCAAGTTCTACCCGTATAGGGAGGAACAGTGAGGGAAAGACAACTATAGAAAAGCAAATGGTTGTGTGAGAGTGTGTCGGTGATTAGTACACTGATAGAAGGGGATGACTCCTTCTAGTCTGTCCATTTCAGGATAACTAGAGTTCCCGGTAGTCCGTGTGGACTATCTATAGAGGCAGGAGATTTCTACCACTTAAGAGGACGATCGTCAACCGCAGTCTGGGTCTACACCAGGAGTTGCATAGATGCCATCAAAGACTAGGTGGTTGAAGACCGCACTAGCTATGAGGTATTGTCGTTCATCAAGTCTCAGGACAAGGTATATCTGGCTAAACCATCCTTCCTATTACATAGTTGCTAATGCGGTCTGCTGGTCTTAGGTTTGTGCTTAGATAAAATTTTGTTTCTACTGCCTGTTCTTTCCCACATAACCTAATAGTGGTATCAGAGCCACGTCAATGTACTATGTTTTAGGAATAATCGATATGATCATATTTTGGTTTTTCTCCATTTATTTATTGCATGCGATTTGAATACTTTAATTGCCTAATGTGCATATCTGATCAAACACCACAAATCCCTATATACATATATGATATGGTATATGGGATTAAGAGAGAAAGATTTCTCCCCCCCCTCCCATACCCGTGGCAGAGGCCAAACGCTCGGGAGGGTGGTAAATCAAGGCGACAACTAGGATTCGAACCCGGGTCCCTTCATGAGAAAACACTGTGCTTGACCACTTGAGCAACTTGATATGGTATATATATGTAATCGATATGTGTCACCCTAAAATGGTTTTAATGGTGGATGTGTAGTGTAGTTATGGGCTATACACCCCTATGTGTGTGCATGGTTGGTTGTAGTTCTTTGCATCTCGGTCTGCGTACCGAATCCTTTCTTCTATTCTGGATGTAACTCGATGTAAGGACCCTATCCTTCATTTTGGGTTATCCTATTTGCTTTTCCTAACCCTGGTGTTTAGTTTCTTGCTAATCACCCCCAGTGGTGATTAGAGTTTGTTTGTGCTTTGTTGAGGGTTGGAGGTGCTACTTGCAAATAACCTAAGTTTAGGGCTGAAGAGCAAGTTTGTCACCTTGAGAGATTTTCCTCTCTCTCTCTTCTTCCTCTAGAGTTGAGAGGAAGGGTTGGGCTCATTGCTTGGGTTGTCTTGAGCTTTGTGGAGCTCTTTTGGGCCTTATTTTACCTTGTTTAGGCCTTTCCTTGCCTAGTTGAACCCTGTGTCGGGCAGGAGACCATTGTGTCAGCCATAGGTGTGTCGCCCAGGGAGTTGTGTCGGGCAAGGTATGAGGTGTGTCGACCAAGGACCCTCTTTGACCTCTTGACCTCGTTTGTGTCACCACTAGTGGACACTTGGTGCTTAGTTCTTGCATGTGGCAATAGCCTTGGACATGTGTATAAGGTGAGGTAAGGAGGTGGCATTGCCCTTGGACAAGTGTCCCTAGGTGGGAGACACATTGCCTTGTTTTTCCTTGTTTTCTCCTCCATCCTCTTCTATATATGCCTCTTCCTTCTCTTGCTTAGGATCCCTTTAGTTCCTTGTTTCCTCCTCTTTTCCTTGGTGCATGGTGGCCGATCCCTTGGAGGAGCTAAGCTTGGTGGCCGATCCTTCTCCTTGGAGTCTTCTTCCTCTTCTCCTTGAGGTGGTCGTAGGTGTTGCTTGGTGCTAGGAGCTTGGAGCTTGCTTAAGGCGGGTTACATAACTCCTAAGCTTAGCTATAATACTCTTTTTTTTGCATGTTTATGCTTTATCTTGATCAGCCATGTTTCTTTCTAGACCTTTTTTCTTTCTCTGGTTTATATCTTTCATCTTGTTGGATATATGTTTAGGTTGTTGAGGTGTTCTTGAGTGTGGTGGCCGAACCTACATGTGAAGAGTTTCTTGGGCAATACCCCTTCTCTCTCCCTTGGTCTTGGGAAGTGAGTTCGACCCTAGTGATATAGACAACACCCCTCTCTCTTTATTATTGAGAGGTGAGTCTATACTCTAGTTGCTTGAGTAACACTCTTCTCTCACCATGGACTTGAGTGGTGAGCCTGAATGGAGAGTTGGCCGATATGGATATGACTCCTCACGTAGCCCGATTTGTGATAGAGGTTGTGCAAAACCCATCTCTCTTGGATGTTGAGAGGTGAGCCAATTCTCTTGATCTTTAGGGTTGTGATAATGGTGATCTAGAGGTTGAAGAAGACCCTGTCAGGAGGAGTTTCATGCCTTACACGATACACCTTGTGGTAGTGTTGCCCAACACTTACCCCCTTGGACTAGAGTTTGACCTTGGCCGATACACCATGTTATGTTGGATGGCTTGGTGCCCGATATGACCCTTTTGGCCTTGAGGATGGGCTTGGACGATACCCCTTGGACTTGTTGGTATTTTTCCCTAGGTGGTGTTGACCCTTTGGCCGATACAACGCTTACAAGGTATCTCTGTTTTGGGTGATGCATAGATTAGGTGTTTCCCGATACAGTGTAGTAGGGAAACCCTGGTCTTGCCTTGTGTTGGACGATAGGATGAGTCAGCTTAGTTGAATGATAGGTTTCCCCTTTGGTGCCCTTGTATCAGATGAAGAGGTGTGTCCTAGTGGGCAATAGGGTGCTGGCTCTGGGAGTCACCATCTTGGTCAATAAAGTGGTGATGTATGCCCTATACAACCTAAACCCTAACCTTAGCTAGCCATGGAGATTTTCCTGATAGACATGGTTGTCTGGCACTCCTTGAGCTGGGTGCACGATATGCCCCATGGATCTAGTTGCCCGTCACACCTGGTGCTTTCTTAGATGCACGACAGGGCTGCATGATAGCACCCTTGTTTCCTAGTCACGATACACCTTGAGATGGTAACCCGATATGCTTTTCTTTAGGGTTGTCCAATATGTGGCAAGAGTGCTCGACCGATAGGCCTCTAGTGAAGGACATTACCCTGCCCGGTACCACCTATAGTGAGGGATGCACTACCCGTCACACTTCTAGTGAAGGTAGTAGACACCTTTGGTGAGGGTTATGACCAATCGGGAGAAAACTTAGCTAGTGGTTCTTTATTATGTTTTTACATCCTTGTGGATAATGAATTGTGAATGGTGTTTGTAAACCAATGCTATGTTTTATACGAAAAGATGCTACTTGTAAGTGGATGCCCATAACTTGATAGTTGTGATGTAACTAATACGGTGTATGCCTCATACGATTGTGATCACGACTGGTGATTTTAAGTTATCTCTTTTTACATGCATACTAACCATGTAGGTGTATTAGATGAATTTATAGCCAAGTAAGAGCTATGAGGTATATGTGTCGAATAACACTGCATTATGAGATAACGTGCATAACCAGTATGATGTGATAGGTCTGGGGATATGATAAAGGCTAAGTGCCTAGTTGAGGTGTTATCCTCTGATGATGAGATCAAGGATTGTTATCCCAAGTGATGATGTAAGATGATGAGAATGCCTTGATAGGCATGGTTTCCTGTGATGAGGGATTGAGATCCCAGGATAATGTGATAGTGACAGTAATAATGTAATTTAAGGATATGTATGTGTTACAACTTGGTTGCCTCAACAATCCACTTAAAATATACTAATTAATTACATTGGAAC
This sequence comes from Alisma plantago-aquatica, assembly GCA_963693085.1. Classification (NCBI taxonomy): domain Eukaryota; kingdom Viridiplantae; phylum Streptophyta; class Magnoliopsida; order Alismatales; family Alismataceae; genus Alisma; species Alisma plantago-aquatica. Next base: position 167,485,012 of record OY856415.1, read on the forward strand.
ATATCATGTAGTTTTTCCTAGCCATAGATCCATCATCGTCAGTAGCTAGTGATGGTGAAACAGGTTTATCCCGTGGGATTCCCTAGAGCACATATTGTTGAATATGCGGGGTTTCTCCTAGCCGAAAATAGGAGGATTAGAGTGCAACTACGGTTGTAGAATCAATATTTTGAAGCATGGTGAACAGGCCCATGGCTCAGGATGTGTGATAAAAGAGCATGCATGCGTTCATGGCTCGGGAGCACGGTGAACAGGCCCGTAGCTCAAGGTGTACTAGCGCCGAGACCTGTACCAAGGAGGGCTAGAGATATGGGTAGCTTGCGGAGCTGACCCTATGACAGAGGCCACTCAAGCATGAGATTGTGTTCCTGCTTTGGTTCTCGTGCATTGACCATGTGGAGGTGAGGTCATGGAGTCCGGCTCTCTCATTGACCTTGTATGGCACCGGCTTTGGGCTTCACAGCCGATGGTTGGATTTGAGCAGTACGACTCACTTCCTCAGGGCATAATAATACGTAAACCAGCCGAGTAGTATTTATTGCTTAAGGCAAAACATAGAACATTGGATGAGGCCTTGTCTGTGTAGTTGATCTTGCGTACCTTACAGTTACTTATATGTTCTTTATGTATCTGGTAAGATCTTATAAATATCATCTTGTCAATCATGTTCCATAAAGGAAATCAGGTTGTATGCCTGCTGGATATCTTGGTAAGTTGGATTATTATAACATCCCTGACCTGGGTTATGAACTAACCCTAGGTGTTTTGCCTAAATATGTAATTAAATCCTTGTGATTAACTTTGGGCATGTAATTAAGTTCCTCAGAAACATATATTTCAATTTTGCTCCTTTATATATAAAGTTGTAGCATTGTTTTGTAATACAGGGATCTATGTGCAAATTGCCCAGTTAAGGGATTAACTTGCAAATTGCACATGTTGAGATGTTCTTCTGATGTTGAGACATCATGAGGATGTTCATGATGAAGTTTGAGGGATTTCCCAAGCTTGAGCACCAAGGTGCAGCTGTGGAAGCAACCCCTGTACTTGAAAACCCTAAATTGGTGTAAAGTGCAATTTACCAAATTTGAGGGGTGCAACTTGTAAAATACATCATCTAAAATTATCTTTTATGACTCTTGGCATCATTTAGAAGAGAAATGATGAGAAGGTCACTTCATTTGAATGATCATATCATAAAGAACACCTTTGTGATTGAATAATCAAGGTGTATGTATAATAGCCCTTTTATGTGTATGCTTTAGTGATGGGTTGATCCTCTTTGCCTTCAATTCTTGACTTTAGAAGGAGTTTGTCCTTATAAATAAGATGTGGGGACGTGCAAAGAACAAAGGAAGGACTTAGATGAGAAATGAGGAAAGCATATGTTCTTATGTTGAATTTTCACCCAAAATATATATACCACTTCTTTGCAAGCAAAGGAACGTTTCTTTCATTCCCTCACTTATCCCCCTTGCTCAAACCGAATAAGGCAGAGCTCTGGAGCATAGGAGAACGACCAGGGAGTTCAAGGTAAGTTTGGATCATCCCCTTTGCTTGAATTCATGGAGAAAACTCGATTTCAAGGTTGAATTCATGGCTAGCTCACCTAGCTTTATCTTTCTAGCCATTCCTTTCCAACTTTTCCTTGGAGAATTCACCTTGGCCGACCTATGGAGCTCAAAGACGCCATTAAATACCTGAATCTTGGAAGCTTGGAGCTCAAGGAACAACCTTTAGGCGGGTTTTATAACTCTAAACCTTATGCTTTGATTATACATCTTTTTCTATGCATATAGTTGCTAGTTCTTCTTCTTCCCTATCTTCCCTTACATCCTTGCAAGAAAAATCGTGAAGAACTGCTACTGTTCTTGAGGTAGAAGATAAGGGCGTTAATTCCTATGCTTATCCATGGATTTCCACTTTACCAAACGACCTCCACCAATTGCCCATACGGTTTACACAACCGTTTGGCGGGCAAACGGTTTCAGGGTCGTATGAAGGAAAACGTCCTTCAAGACCATTTGGTAGTGTTGAACAAGCGACGACCATATGGGAATCTTGTTTATAATTATGTAGGTTAATCACCCACAAAATTTGAGGGGTTAACTCCAAAGGAATCGTGAGATATAAGCAAATCAATTAGCAAATCCAATTGAATTAAGTTCTGATTTTCAATCTGTTTAATTTGCCCTTTTTGGGCAAACGGTCTCAAGACCATTTAAGATGGTCGACCAAGCATTGACTGTTTGGGATTACTATTCATAATGATGTTGATTAATGACTCACCAAATATTATGGATTAATTCCAAACGAGTTATGAGTTGAAGGTTGATTAATAGGGAAAATCCTAATTGAAATCAGTGCTGAAATTCCAATGAGTTAATCAGTGAGTTTGGGTTGATTAGCTCAAACGGTCTCAAGACCGTTTGGGGAATCATCCAAACGGTCTCAAGACCGTTTGGAGATCACCCAAGACCGTTTAGAGGTCTGGGGTCAAGTATAGTTGACCAATTGAAGGTCCAAAGGTACCAAATCATTTTGCAATTAAGTATTGATGTGATGATCAAATCAATAGATCAAACCTTGACGAATTTTCACTAGAGTCCAAAGGATGGATGGGAAAACGGTCTCAAGACCGTTTGAAACTCATCCAAACGGTCTCAAGACCGTTTGGTGTCAACCCAAGACCGTTTGGAGGTCTAGGGTTAAGGTAATTTGATCAATTGAGGGCCCAATCACAGTGGGTTATTGAAATATTCAAATTAGTGAATTGTGATTTAATTAAGGTTCAACCCATATCAAATCAACTTAGATTTTGATGAATTCTTGGGCAAACGGTCTCAAGACCATTTTGAGGTTATCCAAATGATCCCAAGACCATTTGGGCCAAGTTTGAGCCCGATTGGAGGTCAATTTATGGGATCAACTTCGATTTGATTCACATTCTTGAGTGTTGATGGTTGAATGTTTATAGACCTTAATTGATCCAATTCCAACCCTAATTGGATATCAATTGAGGATCAATTGAGTGACCAATTGGTTAAGGCTAACCCTAATTGTCTCAATTGATAAGTGGTTAGCAAGCTTGAGACCAATTGAAGGCTTCAACATAGGAAACCCTAATCGAGTTTACCCTTTGAATCACCTTGGAGGTCCATGCGATCTTGAGCTTTTAGGATCATACGACCTCAGGATCGAATAAGTTCATACGACTTCAGAACCGAATGAGTTCATACGACCTCAGGACCGAATGAGTTCATACGACCTCAGGACCAAATGAGTTCATACGACCTCGACACCGAATGAGTTCATACGACCTCAGGACCGAATGAGTTCATACGACCTCAGGACTGAATGAGTTCATACAACCTCAGGACCGAATGAGTTCATACGACTTCAGGACCGAATGAGTTCATACGACCTCAGGACCGAATGAGTTCATATGACTTCAGGACCGAATGAGTTCATACGACTTCAGGACCGAATGAGTTCATACGCCTCAAGATCGTTTAAGGGTAAACGGTCTTGAGTGTCATGCGGTCTTGAAGTCAACCAAAGCTAAATGGTCTACAACCTTAAACGATCTCAGGATCGTTTGAAGGTTGAAGGTGTGAAACCATTGGGGACTTTTAAGGATAAGTCTGCCTAATGCCTTGAAAGCTTAGATGGTTGTTCAACCTAAACCCTAATGATACCTAGGGACATTATGGGTCAAGTGGTTAGTATATTAACCCACGTTGTGATCAATGGTGAACTTTACCAAAATACCCTTTATGGATTCAAGTAGGTAACCCCTTTTTATCATGCAAACCCCAATGGTTACAATGGTGATGACTTGGCTAGGCTTATCAATGTTGATTAGACCTAACCCAATCTAGAGGGATGTAATCATCACCTATGAGAAAGAGGAGAGAGAAAATCCCAATTATGGTTGAAATCCAAGTAAAATACCTTCAATATATATGAATGTACATGATTAGGGTATGATCCACCTATGTGAGATCATGAAAACCCTATTTATGATAATTGATGAATCTTAATCTTATCTGAGAGCATCATTGATGATGTTCCTCATACATGATGATGTTATGAGTTCATTTTACCATAATGTGAATAATAAACCCTAATTCTAGGGTGATGGCATGTAATGTGAATTGTAAACCCTAATTGATGAGAATTAGGGAACTTAGCTCTTATGGCAAGAGTGGAAAGTATAATCCTTGATTTGAATTGCTTTTATCAGTTGAATTAACCTTGCAGGTTCTGATATGAAGATGATCATATCCAGGTATGGATGATGATGCTATATTCATTGAAAGCATATTGTTAGCTTTATGAATAGTAAAATATCTTGATGCCTTGTCAATGGCAACCTATGAATTAAATGGGCTGTGAGAGCCATAAATACCATCATAGTCATGCTTTAGAGATGACTTGTGATGAATGTATTGAGAAATGATGATTGATGAGAGTTAGGCTTGTTACATTTAGTATTCTCATTTCATAGCTGTTATGCTAATGTTATTGTTTGAAGAACAATGTATGATGATAAAAGAATACTGAATGTACCTAACTAATCAAGTGTAATGTAGAGCCCTGATCATAGATCCATCATTGTCAGAGATCAAATGATGGTGAAACAGGTTTTCCTAAGGGAACTCGTGGATCACATACTTTTGAGTATGTGGGGTATATGGATGTGTAGAACCTTACATCCTAGTGTAGGTGTTTGATGTAGATGTGTAATCTATCAATCCTTCACTACAATCCCATACCGTATCAGTGGATGGTAAACATGAAAACCTCCTGATGATGAAGAAAGCACAAATATCCATATCAGTGGAAGATAAACATGAAATCTCCTAATGACGAAGAGAGTAAAGAACGCCACTGTAACTCTAAAATAGCGAAGGACCAGATTACCCTGGTAAGCTATTATAGTAGAGGCACGAGATGTCCTACAAGTAATCCTCTTACTAACTGAGGAAGGTGAAGGTCATGAGAATCCGGCTCTTTCGATGACCTAGTATGATACCGAGGCACTTAGCAGTGATTGGTTGGAGTATGAGTGGTAAACCTCATCTCCACAGGGCATAAAAGTAATGTTTGAAAAACATAATCCACAGCGTAGCATACCTGTTAGAGATAACTACGAGTTGATTGATTGATGTTACACTGTATAGTAAAAATGTCTCCATGTTTCATAACTGTTGAACTCATGCTTACTATTAAATCTGATGTTGAATACTTTGAAGCTTTTACTTCTTAAATTATTCTTTGAGCTGCTATAATAAAGCTTCTGGCGGAGATTTATAACTCTCGCTGGGACAATTATGTAAAATTGTCTCACCCCGTAGACTTCAACTTTTTAGGTGGACGTCGAGGACGGAGGAACAGGTCTACAGGTGACCAGTCCCAACAGCAACAACACCAGGGGCAGCAGTAAAATCTCAGGTGGAGATTTAGCCTGCCATGTGGTGTAGTTAGAGTCAGTCCTATGTGTCCTCTGTACTCTCAGGTCTTGGAGTCTTTTGGTCTGAGATTTTGGTTATGAGTTCTTGAGATTTTGTATCATGTTATATATAATTACTCAAGAAGTAATGATCTGAGATGTAAACAGTTTATCTCCTTTTATGAAGGAAGTTTTATGGTTTCAATGCTTTATCTCAAAAAGTTTTAATTTCCGCTGATTTTTGGTATTCCGCTGCTAATCGAATCGCTTCCGCTAAGTTTAAATCATGTTTATATTGTGGTTTGGAGATCAGAGCCCACAATTAAGTGGTATCAGAGCTCTAGGTTCGCTGAGTCTACAGAGGCATAGGACTTAGGATGTCGAGTCTATCCTCAGTATCTCTTCCTTATCTAATAGAATCTTCTGCTCCTCAGGAGAAGAAGATACATAAGGATGGCAGAGCCACATGATGAGTACGTGGCAGAGAGTAGTGCTAGTGCACCTCGAGGCGGTGCAAGGGTTCCAGAAATAGAACAGCCTGCACCTGAACCACCCCACTTTGACCCAGCTGATATGGGTAACCCAGTAGTTCAGACGATGTTTGGGAAGTTTATGACTGTCATGACACACATAACTGACAAGATGCCCATGCCTGCACCTAGGGAACCTGCCCAGCCTGAAGGACAAGGTATCGATAAGACGTTCGAGCGACTTCGTCATGTCGGAGCTACCGAGTACTTTGGGACTGCCGACCCCGCAGATGTTGATCTGTGGTTAACATAGTTGGAGAAGGCTTTCAGGATTCTTAATATCCCGGAGGCTGAGAAGGTTAGACATGCTGTCTATCTTTTTAAAGGCAGTGCTGGCCACTGGTGGAACATGGAAGAGCAGAAGAGACCTGGGATAGAGTTCTCGTGGGAAGAGTTTCGTCGGGAATTTATCAATAGATATTTTCCAAAGACTTTCCTAGATGAAAAGATCTCTCAGATTGAGATATTGAGGCAGGGCATGATGAATATTAGCGAGTATGAAGCTAAGTTCATGGAGTTGCTGCGGTTCTGTCCGCACATGGCTGCCACAGAAGAGGAAAGAATCAGGAGATTCAAGAAGGGTTTGAATGCTGATATATCAACCCCTGTATCTGCCTTAGAAAACCGAGAGAGATTCTCTACCTTTGTTGAGTCAGTCCGAAGGATAGATAGATCTGTGGTTGAGAAGAGGCAAACCCAGAAAAGATATCCACAGTTCTAGGGTTCTTCATCTAGGGATTCCAAGAAACCAAGATTCTCTGCACCTAACCCTCCACCACCCAGATCAAGTTCCCAAACTCAGTGGTCACCAAGTAGAGGCAGGGGACGAAGCCTACCTCAACAAGAGACTCATAGTTCTGCATCAATGTCAGTCACTGGACCACCAAGACCACAACAACTGGAAAGAAGTTGCTACAACTGTGGGAAGGTGGGACACTTGATGAAGGACTGCCGATCTAGACCTGTCAGTATGACACAACCTCAGAGACAGAGTCAACAGGGATCACAGAGAAGACAACCTCAAGGAGCAGCTCGAGGACGCGGGCAAGTGTCTCAAGCTGGATCATCAGCACCACCTCAACCCCAGGCGACAGCGAGGTTTTATGCTATGAACCCACCTGAAGCAGTGGTCAATCCACGGGTAGTGGCAGGTCAGATGGAACTTTTATATTCTGATATGTCTACATCCTGTGTTGTATCTGTTCTGATTGACCCGGGTGCTACACACTCTTTTATCACTCGGAGAGTGATTCATAACTGCAATATGACAGTTAGTCATAGGGCAGATAGTTTGTTGTTGGAAACTCCGTTGAGTGGGTCTACCGTTTTGCAGGAGGTATGTTCTCCCTGCATCCTCTTCTTTTCTGATCATCGCATTCAAGTGGACCTTATACCACTTGATATGCAAGGATTTGATATAATCCTCGGAATGGATACCTTAAAAAGGTATAAAGTTGTCTTGGATTGTGAATCCAAGTTGGCTGTGTTTGCTGATGAAGGCAACACATGGATCTTTCAAGGTGAAAGAAAGATTCTGGCCACCTGTCTTGTATCAGCTATGGTTGCTGATAAGCTGTTGAGGCAAGGATGTTATGCATTCTTGGCCCATGTGGTAGATGTTACCAAGGAAAGTTCCAATCCTGCTGAAGTTCCCATAGTCAGGGAATTCAAGGATGTGTTTCCTGAAGAACTTCCTAGTATACCACCACCTCGGGAGATTGATTTTGAGATCAATTTGATCCCAGATACGACCCATAGCCCAGACACCGTATAGGATGGCGCCTACCGAGATGGCAAAACTCAAGAAATAGCTTCAAGAGTTACTTGAGAAGGGTTTTATCTGACCGAGCACTTCACCTTGGGGTGCTCCGGTCTTGTTTGTTAAAAATAAAGATGGGTCAATGCGGTTGTGCATTGACTACAGACAACTTAATAAAGTAACAATAAAGAACAAGTACCCTTTGCCGAGGATTGATGATCTTTTTGACCAGTTGCATGGTGCAACAGTCTTCTCAAAGATAGATTTGAGATCTGGATATCATCAACTCCGCATTAAGGATAGTGACATATCCAAGTCTGCTTTTAGGACAAGATATGGTCACTATGAGTTCACGGTTATGTCATTTGGACTAACCAATGCACCAGTTGCATTTATGGAACTCATGAATAGAGTTTTTCGACCCTTCCTTGATCAGTGTGTTGTCGTCTTCATAGATGACATTCTGATCTATAGTAAGGATGCTCAGCAGCATGAGCAGCATCTTCGCCAAGCTTTGACCTTGCTAAGAGAACATAAGTTGTATGCTAAGTTTAGCAAGTGTGAGTTCTGGCTGCCGGAGGTATCTTTTCTTGGACATGTGATATCTGCCTCGGGAATTCGTGTTGACCCTGCAAAGGTAGAATCTGTTCTACAATGGGAACAACCGAAGACACCGACAGAGATTCGAAGCTTCTTGGGGTTAGCTGGTTACTATCAAAGGTTTATTAAAAACTTTATCTCTATAGCCTTACCTTTGACCAAGTTAACCCGGAAAGATGCTCCTTTTTTTTGGAATGATAAGTGTCAATAGTCCTTTCAGTTGTTGAAGGAGAGGTTGACAAGTGCACCTATGCTTGTGCTACCTGAGCAAGGAAAAGGATATGTAGTCTTCTGTGATGCCTCCAAGAATGGACTTGGATGTGTGTTGACGCAGGATAAACAAGTGATTTCTTTTTCTTCCCGACAACTTAAGAAGCACGAGGAGAATTATCCAACACACGATCTAGAGTTAGCTGCCGTGGTTCATGCATTGAAAATCTGGAGGCATTATCTCTACGGAGAGACATTCCAGATTTTCACAGATCACAAGAACCTTAAGTATATCTTCTCTCAGCATGAGCTTAACATGAGGCAACGTCGCTGGATGGAGTTAATCAAGGACTACGATTGTACAATTGATTACCATCCAGGGAAGGCCAATGTTGTTGCAGATGCCTTGAGTAGGAAATCAGCAACATCAACCATGGATAGAGCACAACTAAACTCTTTAGTATGCTCTAAGAGAGATATGCTTATCTCTTTAAGGTAAGACAATGTACAGTTGAAGGTGTCATTATTAGCCGGGTTGATGGCTGAGATGCATATTAAACCTACCCTAAGAGAGCAGATTAAGGAGGCACAACATGTTGATGCTATAGTTCAGAAGATTAGATCAGAGTATGGAAATGAGAAGCGAGATAGTTTCCATGATTCAGATGATCATGTAGCATGTTATCATGGGAGGATGATAGTGCTGGATGTGGATAACTTGAGGAATTTAGTCCTGGAAGAAGCTCATTCTTCAATGTACGCTATGCATCCAGGGAGCACCAAGATGTATCGTAATTTAAAAGATCTGTATTGGTGGCCTGGAATGAAGAAGGATGTTGCAGAATTTGTTCTGAGGTGTCCTGTGTGTCAGCAAGTTAAAGTTGAACACCAGAAGCCTGCAGGAACAATGCAACCTTTACCCATACCACAATGGAAGTGGGACCATGTGACCATGGACTTTGTTGTTGGCCTACCCAGGACAAGCAAAGGACATGATTCCATTTGGGTAGTTGTAGATAGGTTGACTAAGACAACACATTTCTTACCTGTCAAAACAACCTATTCTGCTGAAAGGTTATCACAGTTGTATGTTCAAGAGATAGTGCATTTGCGCGGAGTTCCTGTCACTATAGTTTCTTACAGAGGTCCCCAGTTTACAAGTCGTTTTTGGGAATGACTTAATAATGCTTTAGGCACCCAGTTAAGGTTTAGTACAACCTTTCATCCTCAGACTGATGGATAGTCAGAAAGGACCATACAGACTTTGGAAGATCTGTTGAGAACATGTGTTCTCCAGTTTACCGGAAGTTGGGATCTACACCTAAGCTTGATAGAGTTTGCCTATAACAATAACTATCAGCATAGTATTGATATGGCACCTTATGAAGCCTTGTATGGTAGACGTTGTAGATCACCCTTGTGTTGGTATGAGACTGGTGAGCATCAGTTGTTAGGACCTGATCTTGTGCAGCAAACTACAGAAAAGATTAAGGTAATACAACAACAGATTAAGACTGCACAAGATAGGCAGAAATCTTATGCTGACAAGCGTCGTAGACCCTTAGAGTTTGAGGTTGGAGACAAAGTGTATCTCAAGGTCTCGCCTTGGAAAGGAGTCCTTCGTTTTGGAAAGAAAGGGAAGTTAGCTCCTAGATTTATGGGGCCTTATCCAATCATTGAATGGATTGGAAAAGTAGCCTATAAACTAGAGCTGCCACCAGAGTTACAGAGGTTACATCCTGTGTTTCACATTTCTATGCTAAAGAAATGTCACCCAGACACTGAGTCAGTTCTACAACCTATGGAGGTAGAATTGAATGATGATATATCTTATGAGGAAGGACCAGTGTCAATCCTTGATAGAAGAATTAAAAAGTTAAAGAAGAAAGATTTAAGCCTTGTGAAAGTCCTCTGGAACCACCGTGGTGTTGAAGAAGCCACTTGGGAACTAGAGGATGAGATGAGAAGGAAATACCCTGCCCTTTTCTCTTAATACGTTTTATCAATTTTGGGGACGAAATCCTTGTAAGGGGTGGATAATTTGTAACATCCCTGACCTGGGTTATGAACTAACCCTAGGTGTTTTGCCTAAATATGTAATTAAATCCTTGTGATTAACTTTGGGCATGTAATTAAGTTCCTCAGAAACATATATTTCAATTTTGCTCCTTTATATATAAAGTTGTAGCATTGTTTTGTAATACAGGGATCTATGTGAAAATTACCCAGTTAAGGGATTAACTTGCAAATTGCACATGTTGAGATGTTCCTCTGATGTTGAGACATCATGAGGATGTTTATGATGAAGTTTGAGAAATTTCCCAAGCTTGAGCACCAAGGTGCAGCTGTGGAAGCAACCCCTGTACTTGAAAACCCTAAATTGGTGTAAAGTGCAATTTACCCAATTTGAGGGGTGCAAATTGTAAAATACATCATCTAAAAATATCTTTTATGACTTTTGGCATCATTTAGAAGAGAAATGATGAGAAGGTCACTTCATTTGAATGATCATATAATAAAGAACACCTTTGTGATTGAATAATCAAGGTGTATGTATAATAGCCCTTTTATGTGTATGCTTTAGTGATGGGTTGATCCTCTTTGCCTTCAATTCTTGACTTTATAAGGAGTTTGTCCTTAGAAATAAGATGTGGGGACGTGCAAAGAAGAAAGGAAGGACTTAGATGATAAATGAGGAAAGCATATGTTCTTATGTTGAATTTTCACCCAAAATATATATACCACTTCCTTTGCAAGCAAAGGAACGTTTCTTTCATTCCCTCACTTATCCCCCTTGCTCAAACCGACTAAGGCAGAGCTCTGGAGCATAGGAGAATGACCAGGGAGTTCAAGGTAAGTTTGGATCATCCCCTTTGCTTGAATTCATGGAGAAAACTCGATTTCAAGGTTGAATTCATGGCTAGCTCACCTAGCTTTATCTTTCTAGCCATTCCTTTCCAACTTTTCCTTGGAGAATTCACCTTGGCCGACCTGTGGAGCTCAAAGACTCCATTAAAGACCTGAATCTTGGAAGCTTGGAGCTCAAGGAACAACCTTTAGGCGGGTTTTATAACTCTAAACCTTATGCTTTGATTATACATCTTTTTCTATGAATATAGTTGCTAGTTCTTCTTCTTCCCTATCTTCCCTTGCATCCTTGCAAGCAAAATCGTGAAGAACTGCTACTTTTCTTGAGGTAGAAGATAAGGGCGTTAATTGCTATGCTTATCCACGGATTTCCACTTTACCAAACGACCTCCACCAATTGCCCATACGGTTTACACAATCGTTTGGTGGGCAAATGGTTTCAGGGTCGTATGAAGGCAAACGACCTTCAAGACCATTTGGTTGCGTTGACCAAGCAATGACCGTATGGGAATCTTGTTTATAATTATGTAGGTTAATCACCCACAAAATGTTAGGGGTTAACTCCAAAGGAATCGTGAGATATAAGCAAATCAATTAGCAAATCCAATTGAATTAAGTTCTGATTTTCAATCTGTTTAATTTGCCCTTTTTTGGAAAACGGTCTCAAGACCATTTAAGATGGTCGACCAAGTGTTGACCGTTTGGGATTACTATTCATAATGATGTTGATTAATGACTCACCAAATTTGATGGATTAATTCCAAACGAGTTATGAGTTGAAGGTTGATTAATAGGGCAAATCCTAATTGAAATCAGTGCTGAAATTCCAATGAGTTAATTAGTGATTTTGGGTTGATTAGCTCAAACGGTCTCAAGACCATTTGGGGAATCATCCAAATGGTCTCAAGACCGTTTGGAGATCACCCAAGACCGTTTAGAGGTCTGGGGTCAAGTATAGTTGACCAATTGAAGGTCCAAAGGTACCAAATCATTTTGCAATTAAGTATTGATGTGATGATCAAATCAATAGATCAAACCTTGATGAATTTTCACTAGAGTCCAAAGGATGGATGGGCAAATGGTCTCAATACCATTTGGAACTCATCCAAACGGTATGAAGACCGTTTGGTGTCAACCCGTTTGGAGGTCTAGGGTTAAGGTAATTTGATCAATTGAGGACCCAATTACAGTGGGTTATTGAAATAATCAAATTGCTGAATTGTGATTTAATTAAGGTTCAACCCCTATCAAATCGACTTAGATTTTGATGAATTCTTGGGCAAACGGTATCAAGACCATTTGGAGGTTATCCAAACGATACCAAGACCGTTTGGGCCAAGTTTGAGCCCGATTGGAGGTCAATTGATGGGATCAACTTCGATTTGATTCACATTGTTGAGTGTTGATGGTTGAATGTTTATAGACCTTAATTGAACCAATTCCAACCCTAATTGGATATCAATTGAGGATCAATTGAGTGACCAATTGGTTAAGGCTAACCCTAATTGTCTCAATTGATAAGTGGTTAGCAAGCTTGAGACCAATTGAAGGCTTCAACAAAGGAAACCCTAATCGAGTTTACCCTTTGAATCACCTTGGAGGTCCATGCGATCTTGAGCTTTTAGGATCATACGACCTCAGGATCGAATAAGTTCATACGACTTCAGGACCGAATGAGTTCATACGACCTCAGGACCGAATGAGTTCATACGACCTCAGGACCGAATGAGTTCATACGACCTCAGGACCGAATGAGTTAATACGACCTTAGGACCAAATGAGTTCATACGACTTCAGGACCGAATGAGTTCATACGACCTCAGGACCGAATGAGTTCATACGACTTCAGGACCGGATGAGTTCATACGACTTCAGGACCGAATGAGTTCATACGACCTCAAGATCATTTAAGGGTAAACGGTCTTGAGTGTCATGCGGTCTTGAAGTCAACCAAAGCTAAACGGTCTACAACCTTAAACGATCTCAGGATCGTTTGAAGGTTGAAGGTGTGAAACCATTGGGGACTTTTAAGGATAAGTCTGCCTAATGCCTTGAAGGCTTAGTTAGTTTGATGGTTGTTCAACCTAAACCCTAATGATACCTAGGGACATTAAGGGTCAAGTGGTTAGTATATTAACCCATGTTATGATCAATGGTGAACTTTACCAAAATACCCTTTATGGATTCAAGTAGGTAACCCCTTTTTATCATGCAAACCCCAATGGTTACAATGGTGATGACTTGGCTAGGCTTATCAATGTTGATTAGACCTAACCCAATCTAGAGGGATGTAATCATCACCTATGAGCAAGAGGAGAGAGAAAATCCCAATTATGGCTGAAATCCAAGTAAAATACCTTCAATATATATGAATGTACATGATTAGGGTATTATCCACCTATGTGAGATCATGAAAACCCTATTTATGATAATTGATGAATCTTAATCTTATCTGAGAGCATCATTGATGATGTTCCTCATACATGATGATGTTATGAGTTCATTTTACCATAATGTGAATAATAAACCCTAATTCTAGGGTGATGGCATGTAATGTGAATAGTAAACCCTAATTGATGAGAATCAGGGAACTTAGCTCTTATGGCAAGAGTGGAAAGTATAATCCTTGATTTGAATTGCTTTTATCAGTTGAATTAACCTTGAAGGTTCTGATATGAAGATGATCATATCCAGGTATGGATGATGATGCTATATTCATTGAAAGCATATTGTTAGATTAATGAATAGTAAAATATCTTGATGCCTTGTCAATGGCAACCTATGAATTAAATGGGCTGTGAGAGCCATAAATACCATCAAGGTCATGCTTTAGAGATGACTTGTGATGAATGTATTGAGAAATGATGATTGATGAGAGTTAGGCTTGTTACATTTAGTATTCTCATTTCATAGCTGTTATGCTAATGTTATTGTTTGAAGAACAATGTATGATGATAAAAGAATACTGAATGTACCTAACTAATCAAGTGTAATGTAGAGCCCTGAGCATAGATCCATCATTGTCAGAGATCAAATGTTGTTGAAACAGGTTTTCCGAAGGGAACTCCTGGATCACATACTTTTGAGTATGTGGGGTATATAGATGTGTAGAACCTTACATCCTAGTGTAGGTGTTTGATGTAGATGTGTAATCCGTCAATCCTTCACTACAATCCCATACCGTATCAGTGGATGATAAACATGAAAACCTCCTGATGATGAAGAAAGCACAGATATCCGTATCAGTGGAAGATAAACATGAAATCTCCTGATGACGAAGAGAGTATAGACTGCCACTGTAACTCTAAAATAGCGAAGGACCAGATTACCCTGGTAAGCTATTATAGTAGAGGCACGAGATGTCCTACAAGTAATCCTCTTACTGACTGAGGAAGGTGAAGGTCATGAGAATCCGGCTCTTTCGATGACCTAGTATGATACCGAGGCACTTAGTAGTGATTGGTTGGAGTATGAGTGGTAAACCTCATCTCCACAGGGCATAAAAGTAATGTTTGAAAAACATAATCCACAGCGTAGCATACCTGTTAGAGATAACTACGAGTTGATTGATTGATGTTACACTGTATAGTGCAAATGTCTTCATGTTTCATAACTGTTGAACTCATGCTTACTATTAAATCTGATGTTGAATACTTTGAAGCTTTTACTGCTTAAATTATTCTTTAAGCTGCTATAATAAAGCTTCTGGCGGAGAGTTATAACTCTCGCTGGGACAATTATGTAAAATTGTCTCACCCCGTAGACTTCAACTTTTTAGGTGGACGTCGAGGACGGAGGAACATGTCTACATGTGACCAGTCCCAGTAGCAGCAACACCAAGGGCAACAGTAAAATCTCAGGTGGAGATTTAGCCTGCCATGTGGTGTAGTTAGAGTCAGTCCTATGTGTCCTCTGTACTCTCAGGTCTTGGAGTCTTTTGGTCTGAGATTTTGGTTATGAGTTCTTGAGATTTTGTATCATGTTGTATATAATTACTCAAGAAGTAATGATCTGAGATGTAAACAGTTTATCTCCTTTTATGAAGGAAGTTTTATGGTTTCAATGCTTTATCCCAAAAAGTTTTAATTTCTGCTGATTTTTGGTATTCCGCTGCTAATCGAATCGCTTCCGCTAAGTTTAAATCGTGTTTATATCGTGGTTTGGAGATCAGAGCCCACAATTATACTATAAGACCTACTCAGTATGCTGCTCATATTATTTTCTTATGACAATTATCTGTTTTAGCTGGTTTAATCTTCTGAGGTTTTATAGCTTCAACAGGGAGTTATGTTTCTCACTGGGACTGTGTGTCTCACCCCGCTGGTTTACACCCTTTTTAGGTGATCGCACTAGATGTGGTAGTGGTCGTGAGGTTGCGGCCGAGCAGCAAGAAGAGAAGTAGAAGGCAATTATTGGATACACTGCTGTTTTGGTTGTTTTGTAGAGTCTTAGAGTCATCCCTGTACTCTCAATTCCTTGGAGGTGTTTTGACGTTATTTTACGATGTAGCTGATAAAGGTTTGTATATTCTATTGTTGGCCTGTTGTGACCCATTATGTATGTATAAATAGGTGATGAACTCATATGTTTGACATGACATGTGATCTTATAAGCTGTGGACACGTATCAAGGATTGTATAATGCTTTTATAACATGTTTTCATGCAGGATGAGGATATGTATGTAATAATTTCTTAGTTTATCTGCTTTATGAAATCAGTTTTAATTAACCCGTGTTTTTGGTAATATGTGATTTATGGTATTTTCTGTGCGTTTCCGCATGGCATCTCACTGTCCGTGTGATAGCGGGATGTGGTGCGACAAGCTTGGTATCAGAGCCCGGTTCACAGAGTCTATAGGGATCTAGGACTAGGTTTGTGTCTGTTCTTGTGAGTTTTCCAGATCTTCTTACAATCACCTTCTGCCTTAGTAGAAGATAAAGCTTAAAGATGTCTCAAAACCATGAAGAAAATGCTGCCGACAGCAGTGAGGCTGCATCAGTTGATGGAGCTAGAGTACATGCACATGAAGATTGGGTGCCTGAGGTCCCCCAACTCGACCCAGCCATTCTCAAAAATCCTGCCTACCAGCAGCTTATGGGGTAGTTGATGGCTACGATGAATCTCATGGTAGAGAGATTGCCAGTGCCTCCACCGAGAGCACAGGCTCCCCATGGTGAAACATCAGGTATTGGGAAGACCTTTGAGCACCTTCACTGAGTCGGAGCTTTGGATTAGGCTGGAAAGACTAATCCAGCAGATACAGATCTGTGGTTGATAGGTCTTGAGAAGGCCTTCCAGATCCTCGACATCCCCGATGCAGACAAAGTCAAGCACGCTGTCTACCTTCTAAAAGGTAGTGCTGGCTACTGGTGGGCCATCGAGGAGGAGAAGTGACCTGGTGAGGTGATCTGTTGGGAGGTTTTTTGGCGAGAGTTCATCAGCAGATACTTTCCAAAGACGTATTTGGATGTGAAGATCAACCAGTTCGAGCGCCTGCGCCAAGGAACGATGAGCATCACTGAGTATGAAGACAAGTTCATGAACCTACTGAGGTTTTGTCCTCACATGGTGGCGATAGATGATGAGCAGATCAGACGTTTTGAGAAAGGTTTGAGTGTTGAGCTGACAACACCTGCTGCTGCGTTGGAGAATCGGGAGCGGTTTTCCACATTTGTGGAGTATGTCTGAAGGATTGAATGGTCACTCAAGGAGAAGAGAGAGATCATGTCTAAAAAGAGGCCTGCTCAGTTCCAGAGATAGAGGTTTGATGGCTTCAAGTAGCCAAGGTTTTCAGCACCTTCTGGGTTAAGAGGTTCCATTGCACCGTCATAGTGGTCCCCGAGTAAGGGAAGAAGATATGGTTCTTCACCATAGAAGGCACATAGTACAACTTCAGTGACAGTGACAGGGCCATCTAGGCCACAGTTTGAGGATAGGGCATGCTATATCTAAGGGCAGACGGGGCATTTCAAGTTACATTTCCCAAGGAGAGATGTTGAGGTGACACAGTAGCCGAGGCAGAATCAACAAGAGTCAGATAGACAACATCTCAGTAGTAGGAGAGGGCAAGGACGCAGTCAAGAATTGCAAGCGGGATCGTCTGCTCAAGGAAGTAGAGGACGAGGATGACAACAAGTAACAACGCGATTCTATGCTATGAGTCAGCCGGAGGTAATAGTCAACATGCAAGTGGTCACAAGTCAGATGGAGTTATTATATTTTGATTTGTCTTCTTCTTGCTTTATATCTAGTCTGGTTGACCTGGGTGCTACAAACTCTTTTATTGCCCGAACCATTCTTGAAAACTATATTTTACCTATTAGTTGTAAGAAAGATAGTCTGTTGTTAGAAACCCCTCTTGATGGTTCCTCAATGCTTCGAGAAGAGTGTCCACCTTGTGTTTTTTCTTTTTCGGGACACAATATACAAGTGGATCGTATACCACTTGAGATGCATAGATTCGATGTGATCCTTGGGATGGATGCCTTAGAGAAGTATAAAGTTGTGTTGTACTGTAGTTCCAAGTAGGTAGTGTTTGATGACGGTGGAGAGAAGTGGATCTTCCAGGGAGATAGGAATATTCTTCCGACGTGTTTGGTGTCAGCAATGGTGGTAGAAAAGATGCTACGGCAAGGTTGTAAGGCATTCTTAGCTCGCGTTGTGGATACCAAGGTGAAAGGTCCTAGCCTTGAGGATGTGATGGTTGTTCGAGAGTTTGCGGATGTGTTCCCTGATGAGTTCCTCGACGTTCCCCCACTCTGAGAGATTGATTTCGAGATCAATCTAGTACCAGGAACACATCCAGTTGCACATATGTCGTATAGGATGGCTCCAGTAGAGATGGCAGAGTTAAAGAAGTAGCTACAGGAGTTGTTGGAGAAAGGTTTCATCCAATCGAGCACGTCGCCTTGGGGTGCTCCAGTGTTGTTTGTTAAGAAGAAGGATGGATCAATGCAGTTATGTATAGATTACCGACAACTGAACAAGGTCACGATGAAGAATAAGTACCCATTGCCGAGGATAGATGATATGTTTGATCAGTTGCAGGGCGCTACAGTGTTCTCAAAGATAGACCTACGGTCCGGATACCATCAGTTAAGAATCAAAGATGATGACATACCTAAGTCAGCGTTTAGGACGAGGTATGGTCACTTTGAGTTTCTAGTTATGCCGTTTGGGCTAACCAATGCGCCTGCTTCTTTCATGGATCTGATGAACCGAGTGTTCCATCCGTTCCTAGATTAGTTTGTTGTAATCTTTATAGAGGACATCTTAATCTATAGTCGAGATAGTCAAGAGCATGAACAACATCTTTGACAAGCATTGACTCTTCTTCGCCAACATCAGTTGTATGCCAAGTTCAGCAAATGTGAGTAATGGTTGAAGGAAGTGACATTCCTGGGACACATGATATCTACTGAAGGAGTCAGAGTGAATCCCAATAAGGTAGAATCAGTGGCAGATTGGGAACAACCAAAGATGCCAATGGAAGTCTGTAGTTTTCTGGGTTTGGCAGGATACTACCAGAGGTTTATAAAGGACTTCAGTGTGATCGCGTTGCCGATGACAAAGTTGACCAAGAAGGATGTACCTTTGGTCTGGGATGATCATTGTCAGCAAGCTTTCCAAAGCTTGAAGGAGAAGCTTGTTGGGTTTTAGGGGAGACAGAGAAGGCAGCGGAAACAAAAATTTTTCTCCCCAACCCATACCGAGGAAACACGTCAACGTCTATATAATAGGAAAGGATGGTTTGCGGAATCATACCTTGTCCCGAGGCTTGCTCGGCGAAAATACCTCGCGCAATGCGCGGTCTTCAACTCCGGACTTCAACGGTGTCTGTGCAGCTCCTGGTCGCACCGGGACTGACAACTCCTACTCGAACCGGACTGTCGGATGACATTTGTCCTCCTAAGCGGCAATGTCCTCCCACCTCTGTAGTAGTCCACACGGACCAGCTCGAACTCCACTCTCCTTGTCCCACAAGGAAGTGGAAGGAGTCGCACCCTCCTGTTGACGTACTAGTCACCAACACGCTCTCCTACCTCCTGTTGCAACTGCAGTTGTCCTTCCCTTGCTGCACCTCCCTTTTGCGGGAAACACTTGCTCGGGCTCTCTCACGGTTACCAAAACCAGAGAGAATGACAACTTGTAGAGCAACTGGTTGCACTGAGCTGTTCTTTGAGAAGCCCCCAATACCCCTATATATATAGGAGAGTCATGGGACAGGGTTCTCCATCCCGGGCAATGCGGGACTAAAGCAGGAGTAGAAGGGTTCGAGAATTTTCCACAAAAAGCAACCGGTTTGCAACTTGAAATGATCGGTTCACAACTGAACCGATCGGTTCGGCCATTGAGCCGATCGGTTGGACCTGAGCCGATCGTTTGGGGCACTCCAACTGATCGGTTGGTGCCCTGAACCGATCGGTTCATGGTCCTAATCTGGCTCAAAAAGACTTTCCTTGTTTCTTTCCCAATTGGTATCGAATACCAATATTATTCCCAATCGAATTGGGCAATTTGAAATGAAAGGAAAATTCTTTCCGACATGACTTTCCCAATTGGTCGGTTGCACCAGTTGAGCCGATCGGTTCAACTCTTGAACCGGTCGTCTCAACCTGGGCATGAGCCGATCAGCCTGGACACTCTAGCCGACCGGTTCAACAACCTCAGCCGACCGGTTCATCACATGAACCGATCGGTTGGGAGCACAGGTTGGGCAAAATCAGTCAATTGTGATTTCAATCAATCCGATACTCCAATCAATGCGTCCAACACCTTGAACCATACGATATTGAGCCATCGACTGATTGAGTGTTTAATTGAACTACGAAACTCCTTCAGTAATCAATCTAAACATTGCTTTGTGGACAAAACTCCTCTTCCAGGTTAAATTCTATGTGTGTGACCCTGCAGGTCCATTTCACGTTGGCAGTGAAAGTCCATAACACTTATGACTTCACAAGCAAAGAGCGGTGCCTAGTCACACATCAGTGCTACCCAAGTGAAAGTAGAAAGTTGGAGAACAACTTTCATCCTACAATCCGTGAATGGTGTTACAACGAATGTATAATTCATTTGTCACTGATATCCCGAATGAACTCGAGGCATGGAACAGTCATCCTGTCAACGTTCATTCACTTCCTTAATCTCAGAGTAGACTGGAAGAGATATGTATGACATCAGTATCATATACTGATTCACACATGCGTGCACGCCTTTCTCAATCCTACTCATCAAGTGGCCATGGATATCAAACTCCCTCAGGAGGGACAAATCCCATATCTATCACTCACCCCTCAAAAGCCCCATGTGTCAAAGCCACCCAATCATCACCTTTATAACAACCCATGTTTCAGGACTGCGTTTGATGATGTCAAAGTGTGCCCAACGACATGTGTTGAGTGTAGTGATTTCAGGTCTAAGAATCACACTCACCACCATCACTATGAGTACTGACTGTGACTA
This sequence comes from Alisma plantago-aquatica, assembly GCA_963693085.1. NCBI lineage: Eukaryota > Viridiplantae > Streptophyta > Magnoliopsida > Alismatales > Alismataceae > Alisma > Alisma plantago-aquatica. The sequence continues at coordinate 167,505,900 of OY856415.1, forward strand.
CCATCTCATGGTTACATGTGTCAAACTCACGGTGGGTCTGTCCGATACCTTGTTCTCTAACAAGTACCTATGTGTTTGGTTTGATATCTCTATATCATGACTAATGAGATTCTGTCATCAACCAACACCACAATCTAGTCTTGTGTGTCATTGTTGTCAATCTACCTTCCACAATGACATCCGACTAGGGACATAACAAGAATGTACAAACTCTTCGCATCCGTATGATCTCATCGTTCAGGTCATGAACCTGAAGGCATACGTCATTGAGTACTGTCATTCTTTAGACATTCAATCTGTTCTATCACTATCTCATATGACTGAACTAGAAAGAATTGGAAGCTTGCCTTTGATGTTTATCAAATCAATCTTAATGTATCCCACCAATCATCCCATGATTGGCTCTCAGGGCATACATACCAACAGACTCCCACTTGCACTGCGAGCCAATCACCCATGAATCATATTCATAGTGATCTTCAGACATGTCCCACATGTTACTATGCTCTAGTGCCAACATAGTGAGTAATGACAACACCTTGCCAAAGTCTGTACAAATTGCATGTCTCACATCTCTTCGCTTTACGTCATATGTATGAGATGGAGTTGCCGTAATATGCGATCGAGTATTCCTTTGCTAACCTTTAGCCACATTGCATGATCAAGGATTCCAGACTTGTCATCAATGAGTGGAATATAAGTTCATCTCATGAACTTTTAGATCCACATAGTATCCATTGCTGTTTACTAACACCTAGATACTCGACATTTCCCTTTTAAATGGCTTTATTGGAACACTTCCAATTATCAACAAACTTTCACTTTTATACATCTTATGTATATTTTGCGATTAATTTTCTGTCCTTTCGGAAGTTCACATCAATGTAACTCTTTACATCGAACTCTTCCTTATCTCCATAGAACTAGTACTTCACAAGCACTTATCAAGTTCTCATGGTATTCCAGTAACCCTTACTGGAAATAGACAGACATCCACTCGTCATGTCACACATACGAGTTATCAGGATGAGCACATCATATTGCCATGTCCTACATACAAGATGATGAATGCATTTTATTCTTGCCATGTCATACATGCAAGATAATGGGATGATTACATGCATGATAGATCCATATCTATTCTTAATGTTCCCATTCTTCATAAGAATTGGACACTTGGCCTTGGGATACTAACTCCATGTAACATGGACAAGTTTTCTCCCACTGAATCTGTGCATACTGAACACTTCAGTACAGATTGCCAATGTATGCTCTCTCTTTTCAGGTCAAGAGATTTTCGAGAACTATCTCTATAGATCTCTATTCCTATCACATAGGAAACATCTCTATCTTCCTTAAAGATAATTTCCACAATAGGATTTCCAATCTAGAACATTTCCATTTCACATAAATATGTGGAATGTGAACACGCTCCCACTAAATCACAGATCCCTTCTTTATCTTTGACATATCAGTCAAACCCTTTGACTATATCATCAAAGTAAAGATCCAATTTTGAGTTGCTTATACTCAATCAATCACATTGATTAGTCCATTGTAACTTATAGACTTCATTTGCATTAGTGGATTCATAAACCTTATAGGTTGTGTCACGTACACATCCTAGTTTTATTCCTCATAGGAATGCGGATTTAATATCCATATGCCAAATGTGTTAGCCATTAAGTTGCAATCAACAAACATCATCCTTCTCAAAATGTTATCCATGTGTCTTAACACTTAAGACTCATTTGCACTTATGGATATGATCCAATGAGTGCTACCATCAAGGTCATACCTTATGGTTCACATGGAAATCATTTAGAATGTAATGATCATAAATCATAACTCAAAATTCTGTTCCTCATATTCATCTAGATAGTTGACTCATCACATGAACAACTCATCACATAGATAATTGAGGTGTATCTGTTAAAGATATAAGAACTCACAACCCTTGTGATTCTTAATTTCTTTTATTAGTGTGGGGTATACATTTATTAAGAAGAATTTAGTTATTTGATAATCATTCTCTATTCATTAGAGTATGATTCCTTCTTGATTTAGACATCACCATGCCTTAATCATGAGTTCACTATGATATACTATCATAATCACTCATAAGGATCTCAAACATTTGGTCCAAGTATTTCATTCATTGATCTCATCAAGAATTAATGCTTTACCAAATTTTTACTTCATTTATGATAATCTTTGAACACTTCAAGACATTCATATTGGTATTTCTCTAAACACCATTTGAAGTATTAGCATTTGTTCCAATAGGCATGTAAATACATCACATGTATTATACCTAATAGGATAATCACTCTCCCACTACATTAGTGAAGATTGATTAATCATGTCCAAGATATTCATGTCTCTTACTGGTTCTATAACCAAAAGAGTCTAGATTTATCCATCACATGGAAACTAGAAATGAATTTCTCATGATTAATGCTAATTAAATTGTTTGAGTTATCTATAACTTTTAGGTATTGTCTTATCTTATGCATATCAAATATCACAAGATAAATAAGACATTGCCACAAAGATCACATCTTTATAAATTGAAACATCTCTTTATTAATTTCCATCATTGTCATACAATATGCAAAAATAAAGTGTTTCTATCTATTGGCAAGTATGAAATAGCAGTTCACAACTGTATTACATGCCTTATTGGCTGAAAATAAACTAAAGTATTCCTATCTATAAAGGCAACACTTGCCCCAAGTAAGAATGCTTTACACTTTACATCTTGGTATCATATACCTCAAAAAGTGTTACAAGTTTATTTACATGACACCTTCAAGTAGAGGCTTCAGTCGCCTCCTTCTTCTTTTGTTCTTCCAGGTAGAGAGGACAATTCCTTTTCCAATGTCCTGGCTTTTGACAATGGTGGCAATTTCCTTTCTTTGTCACGCCTCCCTTGGCCTTGAGAGCTGAAGATGGCTTGGACTCCTGGCTAGCTTCAGAACATTTCTTAGCTTTGCCCTTACCCTTGCGCTTGGACTTGCCTTTCTTGCTCGTGATCACCATCACAACTTTAGGCTTGTCCTTCTTCATCTGTAACTCGGCTGTCCTCAACATGCCCAACAACTCTGACAGTGGCCTATCAAAGTTGTTCATGTTGTAGTTCATCACAAACTGACTGTAAGATTCTGGCAACGATTGCAGTATCATGTCAGTAGCCAACTCTTGGCTCAGTGGAAATCCCAGTCTCTGCAGGTTCTCCACATACCCAATCATCTTGAGTGTGTGAGGACCAACTGGATCTCCTTCTGTCATGACACACTTGAACAGCGCCCTAGAAACATTGTACCTCTCTTGTCGTGCCTGATCTTCATACATGTTCCTGAGATGCAGAATCATCTCTATGACACCCATGTTCTCATGTTGCCTCTGCAACTCATGGTTCATTGAATATAGCATCAAGCACTTTGCATCAATGGCATCATCAAAATGCTTCTTGTAAGCATCCCTTTCTGCCTTTGGTGCATTAGGAGCGGGTTCCTCTGGAATTGGAGTATCCAGGACATAGAGCTTGCGCTCTTGAGTGAGAACAATTCTCAATGTCCGATACCAGTCGTGGAAGTTTGTCCCATTTAGCTTGTCCTTGTCAAGGACCGATCGCAAAGAAAAATTGTTGTTGTTTGTTGCCATTTGAACTACAAAAGGAAAAAATGCAATTTTAGTCCAAAAACTCATTTTTGACTTATTTGATTGATTTGAAAAATTTGACGATATAATTAGGTCTTTAATTAATTATCACTCCCACTATTTTACTTCAAATCGATATCCCTCACCATCAATTCGGAAGATTGCAGCGTACAACCTTCTAGTGGGCAAGATCCTGAAATCCTCTAAGTCATGGACCAGCTAGGGCTGTCACCCACAACATAGATCTCTCAGGTAGGCAACTTTTGCCAATTGCATCATATGCAACTCTTGATAAGATGTCATATACAACTCCTTGCAATGATCATCTCCATGCCTCAAGGCACTAGATCCCATCTAGATCACCTTGTTAAGTCCGACCCAAAGCAAACACGATGAATATGCACCCTGCTAGGGCAGACCCACACATTCATCCTTCACGCTTCCACGAGATAGACGGTGCACCACGCTAGGGCGTGCCCACACTTGGTCGATCAAGCTTTTCACGTGTGTCGCATTTGGAAGGCATCTAAAACTTAATATTTTAATGAGGGATTTGGTTTTATATATATATATACATATCCAATCACCACAATACATAGTATGTATCATATACATGCTATATCCCATAGAAAACATGCACAAAATGATAAAAGCGATGATTATGGCCATCCTAATGTGATTCCTCGAGCCAAGAGGAATCACGGTCATCTAGGTCTACATCACATGCAACCTGTACAAGATGAACATCTGTGTCTTGCCATCCGAGTTGATCAACTCATCACATGAATGATCTGTACTCTCCAGCCGGTCGTCTGGGTGCCACCAGCCGATCGGTTGGCTCCTCCAACCGATCGGTTCGCCTAGTCGTCGTGCATCTCGTCATGTCCGCCACCCGCTCGTCTCGCTCCTCGAACCGGTCATCAACCGATCGGTTCACTCCTTGAACCGACCGTCTAGAACGTCAACCGATCGATTCACGCCTTGAACCGATCGTTTCAGCTGTCGTCTTGATGTCCGCCGGTCTTGGACATAACAGGAAATAAAAATCTATCCTATTTATTACATTGCTTTAAAAAGGGAAACCCCGAGTTACATTCTGGGGGAGCAAAGGTAGGAAAGAATCTCGAATTATTTCGAGTTACATCGGGATTAAGAGAGGGAAGATCGGTGCGCAGACCGAGATGCAAGCAACCACAAACAACCACACACAGATAGGGGTTTATAGGCCATAATCAGGCTACACACATCCACCACAAAACTCATTTAAGGGCGACGCGTATCGAGTGCATTAATAATACATATCATATATGTAATTTGGGATTTGTGGATTTAGGATTGGACATGCATAAAGCCGATATTACTCGCATCGTATGCAATAAATAAAGGCGACAAACCAAAATCGATCATATCGATATTCCTAAAATATAGAACAGCTGACGTGGCTCTGATACCACTGTTGGGTTTTAGGGGAGACAGAGAAGGCAGCGGAAACAAAAAATTTTCTCCCCAACCCATATCGAGGAAATGCGTCAACGTCTATATAATAGGAAAGGATGGTTTGCGGAATCATACCTTGTCCCGAGGCTTGCTCGGCGACAATACCTCGCGCAATGCACGGTCTTCAACTCTGGACTTCGACGGTGTCTGTGCAGCTCCTGGTCGCACCGGGACTGACAACTCCTACTCGAACCGGACTGTCGGATGACAGTTGTCCTCCTAAGCGGCAGTGTCCTCCCGCCTCTGTAGTAGTCCACACGGACCACCTGGAACTCCACTCTCCTTGTCCCACAAGGAAGTGGAAGGAGTCGCACCCTCCTATTGACGTACTAGTCGCCAACACGCTCTCCTGCCTCCTGTTGCAACTACAGTTGTCCTTCCCTTGCTGCACCTCCCTTTTGCGGGAAGCACTTGCTCGGGCTCTCTCATGGTTACCAAAACCAGAGAGAACGACAACTTGCAGAGCAACTGGTTGCACTGAGCTGTTCTTTGAGAAGCCCCTAATACCCCTATATATATAGGAGAGTCATGGGACAGGGTTCTCCATCCCGGGCAATGCGGGACTAAAGCAGGAGTAGAAGGGTTCGAGAATTTTCCACAAAAAGCAACCGGTTCGCAACTTGAAATGATCGGTTCACAACTGAACCGATCGGTTCGGCCATGGAGCCGATCGGTTGGACCTGAGCCGATCGTTTGGGGCACTCCAACCGATCGGTTGGTGCCCTGAACCGATCAGTTCATGGTCCTAATCCGGCTCAAAAAGACTTTCCTTGTTTCTTTCCCAATTGGTATCGAATACCAATATTATTCCCAATCGAATTGGGCAATTTGAAACGAAAGGAAAATTCTTGCCAACATGACTTTCCCAACTGGTCGGTTGCACCAGTTGAGCCGATCGGATCAACTCTTGAACCGGTCGTCTCAACCTGGGCATGAGCCGATCGCGGGTACTAGGCGCACGGTACAGGGATACTTCCCTGGTCTCTCTCGTTCGCTAGGATGACTAGTTCATCGCGTTTTCCCCACCAACAGATTCTTTTCCTTCCTCCATTTCCAATGAGCCCTTGAATGAATCGAGGAGTGTAGTAGAGAGCAAACACCTCTTTTAGGCTGCGTGCAGCTGTCGCCGCTCTCCCTCAGTTCACCAAATCCTCTTTTGGAGCCACCTTTTCCACCCTTTTGGTCCAGAACGTAATCTCGACAACCCATCCTTTGATCCCCTACAGCCAATTTCGATCGTGGTCGCATGGAGGGCTCATACGACGGTCATCTTCCCCAAAGCAAAAACTTGTAGCTCCGGCAGCTGGAGCAACCTCGATGCAATTCCGCTTGAGGTAACCATCTCTGACCCCCGCTCTTTCTTTCCTTGTGGTCGGTTTATCGCAAGGTGATCTCATCTGTCCGGTCGACAAAATGCCCTTGTTTTCCCCTGTTTTGACCTCCATATGTCCACGAGTCCTGTTGCTGTTCTCAGACCTGCAACACACCCAACTCGGTGAGCATATCCTATTTTATCAGCTACTCCCTGGACCACGAGACTACCTCCATTGTGATTGATACACCTGCTAGATTTCATGGCTTTGTTTTTGGTTTTCCTCCTAACAGGTCGATATGGTGGGTTCCTTGCGGTCTTGCTAGTGCGCTACCTTGCCTTCATCTGTCTTGGCCGCACGTGATGCCGCAGGCTTCTTTTGACTCTGGTTTGATCGATCTCACTGTGCCGTCCGCGATCCCAGCGACGCTGATGCCAATATTGGCGAGGGAGCCACCTGCAGACCAGGGCCCCGACGGCACCTGGGGAGAAGGGTTCCTGTACTGATCGCCCCGAAGGAATATTGGGTGGTTCCTGGAGCAAGGAAGGGTGGGGTCACGGTCATATTTGGCTGAAGCCTGAGGTCCCAGAGCTCCATACCTGCTGCTACCTCCACCGAGTTTTTGTTCTGACAATGGTGACCCCCAGCTCAATGCTAGGGACCGTTGATTCCGTAGTGGCTAGCCAAGCTAGCAGGCTGGTTTCCAGTCGTGAGAGCACCAAGGATGAACCCCCTGCCCCTGCTGATCCAAGCTCCTGTGACGCCATGGCACGAGATAGGGAAGGCAATCCCTGGGGTGAAAACCCAATCTCGCATGTGAGTACAAATTATTTTTGTCACGCCTAGTAAGGGCATTTTGATAATTTCGTATCCCATAGACGGACTAATCCCGTGACATGGAAGTCCATCTTTGCCTTTAGTTTGTGATAAATCACGCAATGTATTCTCATGATTCTATTCGAGGGTATTAACGTCTTTTCACAAATCGATTTTATTTTTGGAGTAACTTGTAAAATTCATTATAAATCGTTCCTATATCCAAATCCCACATATAGGTATGTTTTTGAAATGAGAAAAATCCAACAGATTTAATGAGATAGGTTTGGAGACCTGATTCAAAACCTACTGATAGGTCATTTTTTATTATTAAGGATTTAAGGAACCATTTATTGATGAAGCACAGACTTATTATTTTTATGTGGTAAAAGACCTGAATCTGAGCCTAAAGAATATTATTGAGTGTTAGGACCTGACATTAAGTTATGTACATCCTCTAATTTTATTTTGGGCATTATTTGACTAAAATCTACATTCTTTTAATGAGGCATCTCTTGAACTGTTATTCTACTTGAAAATCATTTGCTTGGACATTTATTATTTTTCCTTCTCTCAATTCATGATATTCAATTGGTTATTGTAATACCTTGTTTATAATGGGTTTTTGGACCCCATCTACGATATTGTCTTTTTATTTGAAATTGGCTAAAATGCCAGCCTTGTCACTCTATTTTATGCATGCTACATGTTGACTAGAATATCCAGAATAGCGGTACTTATGTACAACCATATTTATATAGGGCGTGTGTATTCCGCCCGGGGTGTGCGTTTCCACCTTTGTTTGTTTTTAGACCATGATCCTATGGTGTTATGGCCCTGTTTTAGGTATATTTAGTCTACATTGTTAAGCATGCAAATATTTATTGTTTTTATGTGATTATGTGGATGATTGTTATGGCAAGACACTCTTTTATTATCATGATGTAATCTGAAATTTAATATGCCTCATTTCTTTTGTTATTTTTCTCTTGAACATACCTAATTGCAAATAGCCCCCCTTTTTCTGTGGGAACATCTCTTTTGTACTTGTAACCCTATATAATGCCCAGAATGTTTTATATATTTACATACTCAGCCTTTTCTGACCTCTTTATTGTTTCCTATGTTCTAGGTGATGTTCCTTTCCACCCAGGTTTAGGTGCATAAAAGGTCAAGGATGCTCGAAGATCATATAAAGAGAATTGTACCTAAGGATAGCTTGGAAGGGCTAGGTTACCCTCTGCTACTGGGCTTATTTGTAGTTAGTTCAAGTTTTTGTAATATCACCTTTTATGGTGATGAGCTATTGTATAATGATACCCATTGTAACTTTGTAATAGTTTTGTTCTGCTGCTTATTCATTATCACACTCTGTAATATGTGCCATTTGAGAAATGAATGAAATTCCTGCTTTCCTTATTACCTTTTGGTACGTTTGGGATTGGATGGGCTATTTCTTCAATTCAGTGAAGAGTGAATTCCCTATTGGATCTCACTCTTTACAGATCATGTGGTTTCTTTTGCTTCGCGACAACTTAAGAAACACGAAGAGAACTATCCAACACATGATTTGGAGCTGGCTGTGTTAGTTCATGCATTAAAGATTTGGAGACACTATCTTTATGGGGAAGTATGCCAGATCTTTACAGATCATAAGAACTTGAAGTACATCTTCTCGCAGAGTGAGCTGAACATGCGACAACGTCACTGGATGGAGATGATCAATGATTATGACTACACCATTGAGTATCATCCTGGTAAGGTGAATGTGGTAGCTGATGCGCTTAGACGAAAGTCTTCTTCTCTTCCTATGAAGAAGTCACAGTTGAGTTCTTTAGTATGCCATAGACGAGATATGTTTGTCTCCTTGCGCCAGATGAATGTGCAGATGGAAGTTTCCTTATTGGAAGGATTATTTGCATAGATGTAGGTAAAGCCTACGTTGAGATAGAAGATCAAGGATGCACAACAGACATATGTTTCAGTACAGTCGATCAAATCAGAGTTCGGCAACAAAAAGTGTGATGGGTTCCATGAGTCTGAGGATGGACTAGTTTGTTATCATAATAGGATGGTGGTCCCCGATGTTGATGATCTGAGAAATATAGTGCTTGAGGAAGCACATACAGTGATGCATGCTATGCATCCAGGAGTCATGAAGATGTATCATAACCTGAAGGATCTGTATTGGTGGCCTGGCTTGAAGAGAGACGTAAGTAAATTTGTGGCTAGGTGTGTGGTATACCAGCAAGTCAAGGCTGAACACCAGAAGCCGGTAGGTACGTTGCAACCCCTACTGATACCGCATTGGAAATGGGATCATATAACTATGGATTTCATAGTTGGTCTGCCAAGGACAGGTAGAAATCATGATTCCATTTGGGTGATAGTGGATAGATTGATGAAATCTGCCCATTTCATACCTATAAAAATGACATATACAACAAAGAAGCTTGCTTAGGTATATGTAGATGAGATAGTGAGTTTACACGGTGTACCAGAAATGATAGTTTCCGACAGAGGCCCTCAGTTCACGAGTCATTTCTGGGAATAGTTGCACAAAGCGTTGGGAATGCAGTTTAGGTTTAGCACCGCCTTCCACCCACAGACGGATGGACAATTTGAAAGGACTATTCAGACTTTGGAAGATCTTCTCCGAGCTTGTGTTTTGCAGTTCCTAGGTAGTTGGGATGTGCATCTCAATTTGATAGAGTTTGCCTACAACAATAGTTATCAGCTGAGCATTGACATGGCTCCTTATGGGGCTTTATATGGAAGGAACTGCATATCTCCTTTATGTTGGTATGAGTCTGGTGAGTATCAGCTTTTGGGTCCTGAGTTAGTACAACAGACAACAGAAAAGATCAAGGTGATATAACAACAGTTGAAAGCACCACATGACAATCAGAAGTCATGCACAGATTATCGCTGACGACCTTTGGAGTTCCAGGTAGGAGATAAAGTGTATCTCAAGGTCTCACCTTGGAAAGGCGTGTTGAGGTTTTGACAAAAAGGCAAGTTGGCACTCAGGTATATGGGGCCATACCCGGTAATAGTGTGTGTTGGCAAGGTAGCTTACAAATTAGAGTTGCCTCCAGAGTTGCATAGGTTACACCCGGTGTTCCATGTCAGCATTCTGAAGAAATGACATCTAGACACAGGGAAAGTGATACAACCAGTTGAGGTTGAGCTTGATGAAGATGTGACCTACAAGGAAGGTCCAGTGATAATCCTTGATAAAAGAATGAAGAAGCTGAAGAGGAAAGACCTGGTTCTCGTGACGGTTCTTTGGCATCATCGTGGCATTGAGCAAGCCAAATGGGAGCTTGAGGAAGAGATGAGGAGGAAGTATCCCTCGCTTTTCCCTTCAAATTTCGGGGGCGAAATCCCTTTGTAGAGGTTTATGGCTTGTTAGGACCCTGACCTGCATTTTGGGCTTATCCTATTTCCTTTGCCTAACCCTGGTGTTTAGTTGCTTGCTAACCACCACCAGTGGTGATTAGGGTTTGTTTGTGCTTTGTTGAGGGTTGGAGGTGCTACTTGCAAATAACCTAAGTTTAGGGTTGAAGAGCAAGTTTGTCACCTTGAGAGATGTTCCTCTCTCTCTCTGCTTCTAGAGTTGAGAGGAAGGGTTGGGCTCATTGCTTGGGTTGTCTTAAGCTTTGTTGAGCTCTGTTGGGCCTTGTTTTACCTTGTTTAGGCCTTTCCTTTCCTAGTTGAACCCTGTGTCGGGCAGGAGACCTTTGTGTCAGACATAGGTGTGTCACCCAGGGAGTTATGTTGGGCAAGGTATGAGGTGTGTCGGCCAAGGACCCTCTTTGACCTCTTGACCTCATTTGTGTCACTGCTAGTGGACACTTGGTGCTTAGTGATTGCATGTAGCAATAGCCTTAGACATGTGTATAAGGTGAGGTAAGGAGGTGGCATTTCCCTTGGACAAGTGTCCCTAGGTGGGCGACACATTGCCTTATTTTGCCTTGTTTTCTCCTCCATCCTCTTCCATATATGCCTCTTATTTCTCTTGCTTAGGATCCCTTTAGTTCCTTGTTGCCTCCTCTCTTCCTTGGTGCACAATACACCTTCCCTTGGTGCTTGGTGGCCAATCCCTTGGAGGAGCTAAGCTTGGTGGTCGATCATTCTCCTTGGAGTCTTCTTCTTCTTCTTCTTCTTCTCATTGAGGTGGTCATAGGTGTTGCTTGGTGCTAGGAGCTTGGAGCTTGCTTAAGGCGGGTTACATAACTCCTAACCTTATCTATACTACTCTCTTTTTTTGTTGCATGTTTATGCTTTATCTTGATCAGCCATGTTTCTTTCTAGACCTATTTTCTTGCTCTAGTTTATATCTTTCATCTTGTTAGATATATGCTTAGGTTGTTGAGGTGTTCTTGATTGTGGTGGCCGAACCTACATGTGAAGAGTTTCTTGGGCAATACCCCTTCTCTCTCCCTTGGTCTTGGGAAGTGAGTTTGTCCCTAGTGATATATACAACACCCCTCTATCTTGATTATTGAGAGGTGAGTCTATACTCTAGTTTCTTGAGCAACACTCTTCTCTCACCATGGACTTGAGAGGTGAGCCTCGATGGAGAGTTGGCCGATATGGATATGACTCCTCACGTATCCTGATTTGTGATAGAGGTTGTGCAAAACCTCTCTCTCTTGGATGTTGAGAGGTGAGCCAATTCTATTTATCTTTAGGGTTGTGATAGTGGTGATCTAGAGATTGAAGATGACCCTGTCGGGAGGAGTTTCATGCCTTGCACGATACACCTTGTGGTAGTGTTGCCCAACACATACCCCCTTGGACTATGGTTTGATCTTGGCCGATACACCATGTTATGTTGGATGGCTTGGTGCCCGATATGACCCTTTTGGCCTTGAGGATGGGCTTGGACGATACCCCTTGGACTTGTTGGTCTTTTTCCCTAGGTGGTGTTGACCCTTTGGTAGATACAACGCTTACAAGGTATCTCTATTTTGGGTGATGCATAGATTAGGTGTTGCCTGATAGAGTGTAATAGGGAAACCCTGGTCTTGCCTTGTGTTGGCCGATAGGATGATTCAGCTTAGTTGAATGATAGGTTTCCTCTTTGGTGCCCTTGTATCAGATGAAGAGGTGTGTCCTAGTGGGAAATAGGGTGCCGACTCTAGGAGTCACCATCTTGGTCAATAAAGTGGTGTTGGATGCCCGATACAACCTAAACCATAACCTTAGCTAGCCTTGGAGTTTTGCACAATAGACATGGCTGTCCAACACTCCTTGAGATGGGTGCACAATATGCCCCATGGATCTAGTTGCCCATAATACCTGGTTCTTTCTTGGATGCACGACAGGGCTGCACGATAGCACCCTTGTTTCCTAGTCATGACACACCTTGAGATGGTAGCCCGATATGCTTTTCTTTAGGGTTGTCCGATATATGGCAAGAGTGCTCGGCCGAAAGGCCTCTAGTGAAGGACATTACCCTGCCCGGTACCACCTATAGTAAGGGAAGTGCTACCCGTCACACTTTTAGTGAAGGTAGTGGGCTCCTTTGGTGAGGGTTATGACCAACCGAGAGAAAACTTAGCTAGTGGTTCTTTATTATGTTTTTACATCCTTGTGGATAATGAATTATTGATTGTGGTTGTAAACCAATGCTATGTTTTATACGATAAGATGCTACTTGTAAGTGGATGCCCATAACTTGATATTTTTGATGTAACTAATACGGTGTATGCCTCATACGATTGTGATCATGACTGGTGATTTTAAGTTATCTCTCTTTACATGCATGCTAACCATGTAGGTGTATCAGATGAATTTATAGCTAGGTAAGAGCTATGAGGTATATGTGTTGAATAACACTGCATCATGAGATAACGTGCATCACCATTATGATGTGATAGGTCTGGGGATATGATAAAGTCTAAGTGCCTAGTTGAGGTGTTATCCTCTGATGATGAGATCAGGGATTGTTATCCCAAGTGATGATGTAAGATGATGAGAATGCCTTGAGAGGCATGATTTTCTATGATGAGGGATTGAGATCCCAGGATAATGTGATAGTGACAGTAATAATGTAATTTAAGGATATGTATGTGTTACAACTTGGTTGCCTCAACAATCCACTTAAAATATACTAATTAATTATAGTGGAACATGTCATGTAGTTTTTCCTGGCCATAGATCCATCATCGTCAGTAGCTGGTGATGGTGAAACAGGTTTATCCTGTGGGATTACCTGGAGCGAATATTGTTGAATATGTGGGGTTTCTCCTAGCCGAAAATAGGAGGATTAGAGTGAAACTGTGGTTGTAGACTCAATATGTTGGATCATGGTGAACACGACCATGGCTCAAGATGTGTGATAAAAGAGCATGAATGCGTTCATGACTCGGGAGCATGGTGAACAGGCCCGTGGCTCAAGGTGTACTAGTGCCGAGACCTGTACCAAGGTGGGCTAGAGATATGGGTATCTTGCAGAGATGACCCTATGGCTGAGGCCACTCAAGCATGAGACTGCGGTCCTGCTTTGGTTATCGTGCACTGACCACTAGGAGGTGAGGTCATGGAGTCTGGATCTCTCATTGATCTTATATGGCACTAGCTTTGTGCTTCTCATCCGATGGTTGGATTCGAGCGGTACGACTCATTTCCTTAGGGCATAATAATACGTAACCCAGCTGAGTAGTATTTATTTCTTAAGGAAAAACACGAGACATTGGATGAGGCCTTATCTGTGTAGTTGATCTTGCGTACCTTACAGTTACTTATATGTTCTTTATGTATCCGGTAAGATCTTATAAATCTCATCTTTTCAATCATGTTCCATAAAGGAAATTAGGTTGTATGCCTCCTGGATATCTTGGTAAGTTAGATTATACCGTAAGACCTGCTCAATATGCTGCTCATATTATTTGCTTATGACAGTTATCTATTTTAGCTGCTTTAATCTTCTGAGGTTTTATAGCTTCAGCGGGGAGTTATGTTTCTCGCTGGGACTGTGTGTCTCACCCCATTGGTTTACACCCTTTTGAGGTGATCGTGCTAGACGTGGTGGTGGTCGTGAGGTTGCGACCGAGCAGCAAGAAGAGAAGTAGAAGGCAAGAGTTGGATACACTGCTATTTTGGTTGTTTTGTAGAGTCTTAAAGTCATCCCTGTACTCTCAGGTCCTCGAAGGTGTTTTGATGTTATTTTACGATGTAGCTGATAAAGCTTTGTATATTCTGCTGCTGGCATGTTGTGGCCCGTTATGTATGTATAAACAGGTGATGAACTCATATGTTTGATAGGACAGCTAATCTTATAAGCCGTGGACATGTATCAAGGCTTGTATAATGCTTTTATAACATGTTTTCATGAAGGATGAGGATCTGTATGTAATAATTTCTTGTTTTATCTACTTTCTGAAATCAGTTTCAATTAACCCGTATTTTTGGTAATATGTGATTTATGGTGTTTTCCGCGCATTTCCACATGGCATCTCGTTGTCTGTGTGATAGCGGGATGTGGTGTGACACTCAAGATAACTCGAGCCTTCTCTTCTACCTTTGCTCCCCCCAAATGTAACTCGAGGTTTCCCAAAGAAATCTATTAAAGTAGGTTAGTTTTATTTCCTATTATGTCAAAGATCGGTGGGCACCCAAACGAGTGGTTGGAGGACCCAGAAAACTAGTTGATGGTGTGAGATGAACAACTGGTGGCCTGACGAGGAGCATGACGACCCCATGAACCAACTGTCTGGAGGAGCCAGATGATCGGTTGGTGACAACCAACCGACTGGCCAGGAGGCAAGCCGATCAGTCATAGAATGAGCTGATCAACCCAAAATGGCCCAAGCATAGATTTGCATCAACTACAGGTTGCTGCATATGACCGTAATTCCTTGTGGCTCAAGGAATCACAATAGGATGGCCATAATCATCGCTTTATCATTTCACATGTTTTCTTGTGGGATATAGCATGTGTATGATATGTATTATATATGTGGTGATGGGATATGTATATGTATATAAATATCAAACCCCTCAATTTATATATTAAGTTTAAGATGCCTTCCAAAAGTAACACACATGAAAAGCTTGATTGACTAAGTGTGGGAACGCCTTCGCGTGGTGCACCATCTATCTCATGGAAGTATGATGGTGGGAATGTGGGTCTACCTTCACAGGGTGTGTACTCATCATATTGGCTTCTGGGAACAGACTTAACAAGGTGATCTTAATAGGATTAAGAACCTTGAGGCATGGAGATGATCATGACAAGGAGTTTTACATGACATCTATCAAGAGTTGCATATGATGCAATTAGCAAAAGCTGCCTACCTGAAAGTATCTAGCTGTGGGTGACAACCTTCGCTGTTCCATAACTGAGAGGAAGTTATGGTATTGCTCACTAGAAGGTTGTACACTGCAATCTTCTAAATTGATACATGAGGGTTATCAATTTGATCAAAATAGTGGGAGCGATAGTTAAATTAAGGCCTAATTAATGTCGTCAAGTATATTCAAATGAAATCAAATCAAAAGGAGTTTTGAAAAAATGCAAATGTTTTCTCTTGTAGAATCAAATGGAAAAGAAATCATCGTTTAAATTGGCCAATTTCGTTGAGAAAAATTTCCGCAAATGGTTAAGGAGAATGAGAAGTGTTCTGCATATTCCTAGGATACCAATGGTAGTAGAATCTGCTCTATGTATGATTAAGGCATTATTTGAGGAACAAAATAAGAAGGATAGTTCCATGATATTGATCAGTGGACTGGAGTTCAAGGACACATGCAAGGCAGAGAAGTGTTCTCCCACCAAGCTGAAGTTCAAGTAGTTTGTGCTCAAAATATGGAGAGGATTAAGGGAATCAAGGAAGATGAAGCAGGAGATAGAGATCTCTACTTCCGGTGTATACGTGATTGAGATTAACTTTACTACTTCTTCATCATGGGTACTTGATACCGGATGTGGATCACACATTTGTTCAAATGTGAAGGATCTGAAAAGAAGTAGGCCTTTAGCAAAATGTGAGGTTGAACTACGTGTTGCTAATGGAGCAAGAGTTTTTGCCAGTGCAGTAGCAACCTATGAGTTATCTCTACCAAGTGGGCTGATAATAGAGTTATAAAACTGCTATTATGTACCTTCCATTAATGTGAACATCATTTTTGTATCTTGTTTGGACAAGGATGGATTTGAATTTTTTATTCAGAATGGAAAATGTTCCATTTCTAAAGTTGGGATCTTTTATGGTAGTGCCCCAATGTCTTATGGTCTATACTTGATAGATCTACAAACAAGTGTATACAACGTAAATACCAAAAGACAAAAACTCAATGACTCAAACAAAACATACCTTTGGCATTGCCGTCTAGGGAACATAAATGAGAGCCGCATATCTAGACTCCTTAAGTGTGGTTATCTGGACTCTTTTGATTATGAATCAATAAAGACATGCAAATCTTGTTTATTGGGCAAGATGACCAAGGATCCTTTTAGGAAAAGGTGAGAGAGTGAGTGATCTATCAGGACTCATACATACTGATTTAACAAATGCTATAGGTGGGTATCAGTACTTCATTACCTTTACTGATGACTTTAGTAGGTATGATAATGTTTACTTCATGAAACATAAATTAGAAAACCTTGAAAGGTTCAAGGATTTCATGAATGAAGTACAAAATCTACTTGGTAAAAGTATTAAGGCACTTTGACCTGATCGAGGTGGAGAATACTTAAGACAAGAGTTTGAGTACCTTCTGAGAGCCTGTGGTATTGTATCACAATGGACTGCACCTGGAACACCACATCATAATGGTGTGTCAGAAAGAAGGAATCACACATTCCTAGACATGGTGCGATCTATGATGAGTTTTGTCAATCTTCCAACTTCCTTCTGGGGTTATACTCTTGAAACCGCCGCATATACACTTAACCGCATACCATCTAAACCAGTTCAAAAGACATCATATGAGATATGGCATGGGAAGCGTCTCGATGTGTCTTTTATGAGGATTTGGGGATGCAAAGCTTATGTCAAGAAAATGTTTCTTGAAAAGCTTGGACCCAAATCAGATAAGTGTTACCTTGTTGGATATCCCAAGGAAACTAGGGGATATTACTTTTTCACTCCATCTGACAACAAAGTGTTTGTTGCTAGAACTGGTGTAATCCTAGAAAAGGAATTTATTTCCAAAAGAATCAGTGGGAGGAAAATAGAGCTCGAAGAGGTTCGAGACTAACAAGAAAACATTGAACCAACAGATGTACAAGAGGAACATAGAGAATCACATGTCGTAGTGGAATATAAAATTTCTAAAGTAACACAAGAACCTCGTAGATCTAGTAGGACACACCTTGAGCCTGAAAGATTTGGATATCTTGTGACTCAAGAAGGCAGTGAGTTGATCACAGATGATGAGCCAACTACCTATCTAGAAGATACACAGGGATCTAACTCTAAGAAATGGCTTGAGGCCATGAGATCTGAGATGAAATCCATGTATACCAACAAGGTATGGACCTTGGTGGATCCACCCAAAGGGAAAAACCCATAGGGTGCAAGTGGGTCTTCAAGAAGAAGACCAAAATGGATGGCAATGTGCAACCTTATAAGGGCAGATTGGTTGCAAAGGGTTTTTGACAAGTTCAAGGTGTTGACTATGACAAAATGTAAGGAGGCAAGATCACCCCCTTACTTAAATTTAACGGAAAATACAATACATCCCTCAAATTATTTAAAGCATTGTGATGGAAGGATGCATGCATAATAAATCCATTTAAATAAGCATGGACCAAATACAACCATTTGTCAATAGTAGCAGCGGAAGAAAGCAAGATGAGAAAAATTAAACTATTACATAGATTGTTCCAAAAGAAGAAGTAGATAAGAATCTAGGCTATTACAAAGCTCTTATTTCTAGAGTTCATAACATATATATTTTTGAGCAAGGTCTTAGCAGCATCAACCTTGCCATGATATCAACTTCACACCTGCCTAAGGTTTCTTTGTGCTTGTTCTAGCCCTTGTCCTGGTTCTGGGTGGTTGGGGAGCACCCAGCAAGAGAAAGATAGAAATGTATGTGTCACAACATGATAATGTACAAGAAGCGTATAAGGAATGGAAACATAACGCTTTTCTATACTAAGATTGTTCAAGAGTATGAGGCATATAATTCAAATGGGATTTCTACCAAGCATATAAGTCAAATATAGAACAAGCATGATTCATTATGACTAAGCAAAAATAACATAGGGTGAGGTGCCTACCAACCTCAACCAGGAGGAGAGGGGAAATAACATCCCAAACCTCAAAAATATATATAAAGTGGCAGGGGGACTAAAACCCCAGTGCCCTATGGGTGACTTGTACTCATGTACACTATATTAGTTAACTAGTCAAACTATCATTATCATGCTTACAATTCACAATGGAAGAGAAGGCAAATAACAATAATTTAAGTGGGGCCCAATGACCCAAACATTTCCAAGAGGTAACCATAAAAGATGTTCATACAACAAGATTTCATATTGGATACTCAAATGAATAGTTTAAAGGCAACATGTATATATCAAGATCTCAATCACATCAACAAGGAAAAACAAGGCAAGTGGGGTCCCATGACCCATATTCATCAAGGAATAACAATATAGCAAGACTATGCATCATAGTTACAAATTTTCATGTCCAAGTAGAAGATGGATAATATTATTAAAAGTATGCCTCATATGAGAAAACTAGGCTAAGCATGATAGAAAACCCAACTGAGGTGTTAGAATGCACATACCTGATCTTGCTTTCTAGATTATCCCTTAACCACTAAGATGTCAGATACAAACTCACTTTAACCTAGGTTCAGAGATTAATGCATAAATTAGGTTACTTGAAGGTACTTTAAGTGTAAAATATCCACATTTATAAACCATGGGTAAAGGCTTTGGATTTTGGTTCTAGAAACAGGGTCAAACGATCCCTAATATTTTTCTACTTGAGAAAACATATTTTATTATCAAAAACAAAGTTAAAACACTATTATTATCATTTTACATCACTTTATACATTTAAATTAGTGTTTGAATTAATTATAAGGTTTCTGATGGAAATCAGGGATTTTAAATGTTTTAGATTTCCAACGAGTATTTATTTATAATTTTCTGACAATCGAGCGATTTACTATGAATTAAACAAGATTGACTAGTTAATTGCTAAATGGGTAAAAATCAAGGTTGAAGTTGACGGATCTACCCTCGGCTAAAGAATTAGAGTGGAAGGGCGCGCGGGGGCAAGATGGACATTTTTCCATCGTCTTCTTCCCCAGGCCACACCTAGCCTTGCGGCGGGGTGCAATCTTGGCCCTTTGGGCATTTTTGCGATACTCAATGAAAACAGTCGTTCAGGTACTCAAAACGAAGAGAATCGAACTACGAACTCACCTAACTGAGCAATTTTGATGCACGAGCCACCTAGCAACTGGGAGGAGTGCCACAAGGTCTACTGCAAAAACTCCACGTCGTCGGCCACACGTGCTTCCTCAGGCGAAATCGATGGTTTGGGCGAGTTGCTAAGGTTCCGACGAAGGTGTGTAGGTGGTATTTTATAGGTGATCAAGCCTGTGGAACCGTGATGGATGTGGCCGTGAGCGAGCTCGACCGGCGACTCTTGCTGTTCTGGCTATGCTGCGTCTCACTGGTTGAGTGAGAGCTCAAATGACCCGGGGGGTCGCTACGAACCTGTAGGCAAAGCGATCTCGTAAAATGGTCGCGAAACGACAAAGAACAGAGCTGAGGAGTCGAGCTCGTTACTCATGTAACGGCTGGAGGTGGAAGACAGGTTCTAGGCCATTGGAATGGGGTCGGGGCTCACATGAACCACTGGATCAGACTCCACCATGGACCCACACGGCCAAAGCATGCGTGACGGACATTTAAGCCAAACTTTAGCTTAAATGATGTGCATATGCGAATGATATTATGTCCCACTTTAATAGAAACTTGTTTAATGCATTTGGAAGGTCAAATGAACTCCAAATGACCCCAAATTTTAACCCTAGGTTGCTAATGACGTCTAGATTCATCCTATGCAATTATATTTTCGTTTCACTCAACCTTTGGCATCCAAATAATTATTTTTATTATTAAAGCGTATTTTAATATAATGCTATAGTAAACAATTATGTGTTGCTTTTATAAGCAACCCTTGGTTCCCAAATTCGAGATTTGGAGTCCAAGAGTTCATTACTCACTAATATCATGCATTTGTAAAATTAATTAGCCCATAATAAGAGTGAGGTGTGAAATTTGATTTTAATTCACCATTTAATTCACACTTGCTAATTAAATCACTTCTTATCCATTTTAATTAATTATTGAGCTCCAACATTATCCATTAGATAACAAATTTGTGGTTTAATGGTAAATTGCATAATTACCCCATCCATATATCAATTTGTGGTATTTTGTGCATCTAACCCTCATATTGGCATAAAATGTACTTCAATCATCAATTTTCTCCAATATTCAATATTAAGGACACAAAAAGGGAAAGAAAGAAATTAACATAAAAATTGAGGTGGAAATGATAATTTTATTGAAACTCAGGACGTTACAACACTCCACCCGTTAGAAAGGATTTCATCCCCGAAATCTCATACAAAAAGAGAAGGGTGAGATCGGAGCATTTCTTCTCTCAGCTCCCAAGTGGTTTCTTCTAGCCCATGATACTTCCACAACACCTTCACTAACTCAATCTCTATATTCTTCAACTGTTTCACCTGAGTGTCTAGGATTTTTACAGGTAGTTCCTCATAGGTTAGGATTTCATGAATCTCCAAGGGTTCTATTGTGAGTACATGAGAAGGGTCCTTCACATACTTTCTCAGCACAGACACATGAAAGACATTGTGTATCTTATCATAAGAAGGAGGAAGAGCCAGGCGGTATGTACAGTCACCAATCTTAGACAAGATCTCAAAAGGTCCCACATAACGCAGGCTAAGCTTGCCTTTGACTTTGGATTGGGCAATAGAGCGTATTGGCTTGACCTTCAAGAACACATGGTCTCCAACAAGGAAGCTCACATCAGACCTATGCTTATCAGCATATATCTTCGATCGGTCTTGAGTAGCTTTCAAACACTTCTTAAACAGCTGAACTTTCTCTATCATCATCTGTATATTGTCAGTCTTCACTAAGGAATGCTCACCCACATCATCCCAATGCAACGGTGAACGACATGGTCTTCCGTACAAAGCTTCATACGGAGGCATTCCTATGCTGGCTTGATAGTTGTTATTGTATGCAAACTCAGCCAGATGTAGATATCTATCCCATGCTCCTCCCCAGTCCATCACACAAGCACGAAGCAGGTCTTCTAAGATTTGTACAGTTCTTTCAGATTGACCATCAGTCTGGGGGTGATAAGTAGTGCTAAACCATAGGTCAGTCCCCATTTCTTCTTGTATCTGGCTCCATAGATGAGAAGTGAACTTGGGATCACGATCAGAAACTATCACTTCCGGTACACCATGTATACAAACTATCCACTCCAGATATATCTGTGCCATATCCTCTACTTTGTAGTTGGACTTGAAAGGCAGAAAGTGAGCAGACTTAGTGAGGCGATCAATGACAACCCACACAGCGTCGTAGCCTTTCCTGGTCTTGGGGAAACCAGTGACAAGGTCCATCGTGATCTTCTCCCATTTCCATTCCGGAATTTCAAGCGGATGGAGGAGACCACCAGGTCGTTGATGTTCTATCTTAACTGGTTGACAGGTCAAACACTTTGACACGAACAAAGCTATATCCATCTTCATGTTCTTCCACCAGAAACTGCGCTGCAGGTCCTTGTACATCTTGGTCGTACCAGGGTGAATTGTGTACTTCGACCCATGAGCATCACAAAGAATCTTCTGTCGCAGTTCGCCAACATCCGGAACCCACAATCTTTGTCGGAAATGGAGTGCACCATCAACTCCAACAGAAAAATCAGATTGTGGTTTCAGGGTTAAGGCTTTCATTCCTTCTTGCTCATGACTCTCCAATTGGGCAGTGATAATATCGGACATCCAGCTTGGAGTGATTGACAGGCTGGCCATGTGAACACATAGCTTATCGTCAACTTCATCATCTGGGATTTCTGTCGATTGCGGTCGCCATCCAGAAACATACTCCATGTTCTTCCAAACGGAACAGGTTATAGAAGCACATGTCCCAGACTTCTTCTGACTCAAGGCATCAACAACTACGTTGTCTTTACTAGGATGATAGGTGATGCTAAAGTCATAGTCCTTGAGATACTTCATCCATCTACGCTGTCTCAGGTTCAAGTCTTTTTATGTTAGGAGGTACTTTAAGCTTTTATGATCAGAGAAGACCTCAAACTGAACCCCATAGATGTAATGTCGCCAAATCTTTAGAGCATGAACAATAGCTGCGAGCTCCAAATCGTGTGTAGGCCAGTTTTCTTCATTCGGCTTCAACTGGAGAGAGGCGTAGGCAATCACCTTGCCTTCTTGCATCATAACACATCCCAGTCCTTGCTTGGAGGCATCCGTGTAAATAACATAGGGTTTGCCTTCAATAGGTAGAGCAAGAACAAGAGCAGATGTCAGGCATTGCTTTAGCTTTTAAAAACTATCCTCACACTCAGGTGACCAAACGAACTTGACATCCTTTCGTGTCAACTTCGTCATAGGAAGAGTGAGCTCTAATAAGCTTTTGATAAACTTCCTGTAGTAACCTGTCAGCCCGAGGAAACTATGAATTTCAGATGGATTCTTTGGAGCCTTCCACTTGGTCACTGACTCAACCTTTGCAGGGTCAACAGTAATGTGTCCTACAGAAATGACGTGACCCAGAAACATAACTTCTTTAATCCAGAACTCACACTTGGAGAATTTAGCATAAAGTTGATTTTCTCACAGTGTATTGAGCACTAGCCTTAAGTGCTCGCGATGTTGCTCTTCCGACTCAGAATATATCAAGACATCATCAATAAAAACCACGACGAATCGATCAAGGTAGGGGTGGAAAACTCAATTCATTAGGTCCATGAAAGTAGTTGGGGCATTGGTCAAACCAAACGGCATAACCAGAAATTCATAATGCCCATATCTGGTTCTAAAAGCTATTTTGGGGATGTCTTCATCCTTCACTCGCATTTGGTAGTAGCCACTCAGCAAGTCCATCTTTGAGAAGATAGTGACAGACGTGAGTTGGTCAAAGAGATCGTCAATTCAAGGCAGTGGATAGCGATTCTTCACCGTGGCCTGGTTAAGCATGCAATAATCCATGCACATCCGCATCGATCCATCCTTCTTCTTTACGAACAGGACGGCGGCTCCCCAAGGAGAAATGCTTAGGCGAATGAACCCCATATCAAGAAGTTCCTGAAGCTGCTTCTTTAACTCAGCAAGTTCAACAGGTGCTAAGCGGTAAGGCAACTTCGAGATAGGCGAAGTCCCAGGTGCAAGCTCGATGGAGAATTCCACTTCGCGAGTAGGAGGCAACCCGGGTAGTTCTTCAGGAAAGACATCAGGGAAGTCCTTCACCACCTCTATATGGTCGAGAGCAGGGGGCGTGGCTTCAAGAACTATGGAGGCAAGAAATGCCCTACACCCTTGTGAGATAAGATTTTCGGCTTTGATAGCTGAGATGACGAATTGCCGTTCTTCTCGTTTCCTGCCTTTTACACAAATTCTACCCTCTACGGGGTGCAACAAGCTAAAATTTGACTCCTCACAAAAGAGGACTGCCTTGTAGCTTTTTAGCCAGTCCATGCCAAGGATAATGTCAAAGATAGACATTTAGAGTAAGATAAAGTCATATGGAAACATCTTTCCCGATATACACAGGTCTAGGGTTGGAAGCTTGAGATAAGAGGAGCATATTCTACCACTAGGGGTTTTGACATCTAGCACATGGTCCATTAATTCAGACTCTATCTCTAGCATAGCAACAAACTGAGTAGATATAAAGGTATTTGATGAGACGGAATCAAAAAGTCATTTGACAGGGTACATATTAGGGTGTAGAGTACCTTCAATCACATTATTCCCATTATCAGTCTCTTCAGCATCAAGAGCAAAGACCCTTCCATTGTGCCTCTCCATAGGAGGACGACATCCTTGCTGATTAGGGTTGCGGTTGTTGTTGTTCTGGTGATTGTTGTTGTGGTTGTTGTTGTTGTTCCTCGGGGGTGGATTTTGTCGTTGTTACTGCTGCTGGGCGGGAGCCTATCCTCGGTTGAACCTAGGACAGTTTGGCCTGATGTGACCGACTTGGCCACACTCATGACAGATAGGGGCAGGCAGATCATTCCTTCAGTAAGGTGTGTTGCCATCTAGACATCTCCCAGGAGGATGAAATCGGGAGCAAGTGTTGCACCTATCACGCCCTTGTGGGCCACCATGGTTCTTTCACTTGTTGTTGTTGTTTGAACCAGAAGCGTGAAAGCCAGGGTACACCTCCACGGCCAGAGCTTTATCTAGCATTTGCTGGAAAGTGAGCGGGAGCTGGGGCACCAGGTGACGCCCTATGATGTAGTTGAAACCCTCAAGGAATACGGTCACCCTCCACTCCTCATCTAGACCCACAACATAACGTTCCAGCACCAGGAAACATTGTACATACTTAGAGACTTACATATTCCCTTGCCGCAGACTATAGAACTCAGCCTCCTTCTTCTTCAGGTAGGCTGTGCAGATGTACTTTGCTCGGAATATCTGGAGGAACTCATCCCAGGTCATAGCTGTTGTTTCTCATGTGAGGGTTATCCCATTCCACCAGACCCGTGCTGGGCCATCCATGACATAAGAGGTGAAGCAGACTTTAAGATGCGGGGACACGCCATGCCATCAAATGTGCGCTCCAGGGCTACCACCCAATCATCCGCCTTGTCCACCATGTTGTTCTCTGTTTCCCCCTTGAAGTAGGGAGGATGCATCTTGATGAAGTCATTCAGGGTTGGCTCCTTAGGCTTGTTGGCATGGGCAGCAGCTGCAGTAAGCTGCCCCACCAAGGTCATGGAGAGTAGCTGTCTCATCATCGCCAACTCTTGCTCAGGAGTCACAGGTGTCTCAGGAGATTCAGGGTTGATGTCATCATTGTTTGAGCTTTCACCGAACAAGCTACCCTTCCTGAAAGACAGGTTTTAGGGTAAGATTCCTCTGAGTATAAGATAGAAAAAGATAAGGCTACTATTGCCTATAGGCATCCTATTTCGGGCGTTCAATATCAGATCAGGCCAGGCCGGGTCATATGAGCTCAGGAGTCCTCATGACCAAGCTAGTGGGGCGGAGGAAAATATTGCCAGCCCCCAAGCTCTGACACTTTCTAGACACCATCACTTTCAACATCACGCCCTAGTAGCTACCCTATAGGCTCTGATACCATGTAAGGAGGCGAGATCACCCCTTACTTAAATTTAACAAAAAATACAATACATCCCTCAAATTATTTAAAGCATTGTGATGGAAGGATGCTTGCATAATAAATCCATTTAAATAAGCATGGACCAAATACAACCATTTGTCAATAGTAGCAGCGGAAGAAAGCAAGATGAGAAAAACTAAACTATTACATAGATTGTTCCAAAAGAAGAAGTAGATAAGAATCTAGGCTATTACAAAGCTCTTATTTCTAGAGTTCATAACAAATATATTTTTGAGCAAGGTCTTAGCATCATCAACCTTGCCATGATATCAACTTCACTCCTGCCTCGGGTTTCCTTGTGCTTATTCTAGCCCTTGTCCTGGTTCTGGGTGGTTGGGGAGCACCCAGCAAGAGAAAGATATAAATGTATGTGTCACAACATGATAATGTACAAGAAGCGTATAAGGAATGGAAACATAACGATTTTCTATACTAAGATTGTTCAAGAGTATGAGGCATATAATTCAAATGGGATTTCTGCCAAGCATATAAGTCAAATATAGAACAAGCATGATTCATTATGACTAAGCTAAACTAACATAGGGTGATGCACCTACCAACCTCAACCAGGAGGAGAGGGGAAATAACATCCCAAACCTCAAATATATATATAAAGTGTCAGGGGGACTAAAACCCCAGTGCCTATGGCAGGGGGACTAAAACCCCAGTTCCCTATGGGTGACTTGTACTCATGTACACTATATTAGTTAACTAGTGAAACTATAATTATCATGCTTACAATTCACAATGGCAGAGAAGGCAAATAACAATGATTTAAGTGGGGCCCAATGACCCAAACATTTCCAATAGGTAACCATAAAAGATGTTCATACAACAAGATTTCATATTGGATACTCAAATGAATAGTTTAATGGCAACATGTATATATCAAGATCTCAATCACATCAACAAGGAAAAACAAGGCAAGTGGGGTCCCATGACCCATATTCATCAAGGAATAACAATATAGCAAGACTATGCATCATAGTTACAAATTTTCATGTCCAAGTAGAAGATGGATAATATTATTAAAAGTATGCCTCATATGAGACAACTAGGCTAAGAGTGATAGAAAGCCCAAGTGAGGTGTTAGAATGCACATACCTGATCTTGCTTTCTAGATTATCCCTTAACCACTAAGATGTCAGATCCAAACTCACTTTAACCTAGGTTCAGAGATTAATGCATAAATTAGGTTACTTGAAGGTACTTTAAGTGTAAAATATCCACATTTATAAACCATGGGTAAAGGCTTTGTATTTTGGTTCTGGAAATAGGGCCAAATGATCCCTAATATTTTTCTACTTGAGAAAACATATTTTATTATAAAAAATAGAGTTAAAACACTATTATTATCATTTTACATCACTTTATACATTTAAATTAGGGTTTGAATTATTTATCAAGTTTTTGATGGAAATCAGGGTTCAAAACTTAAAAATCCGGATTATACATGTTTTTAGCTTTCCAACGAGTATTTATTTATAATTTTTTGACAATCGAGCGATTTACTATGAATTAAACAAGATTGACTAGTTAATTGCTAAATGGGTAAAAATCAAGGTTGAAGTTGACGGATCTGCCCTCGTCTAAAGAATTAGAGTGGAAGGGTGGGCGGGGGCAAGATGGACATTTGTCCATCGTCTTCTTCCCCAGGCCGCACCTAGCCTTGCGGCTGGGTGCAATCTTGGCCCTTTGGCGTTTTTGCGATACTCAACTAAA
Organism: Alisma plantago-aquatica; assembly: GCA_963693085.1. Lineage (NCBI taxonomy): Eukaryota > Viridiplantae > Streptophyta > Magnoliopsida > Alismatales > Alismataceae > Alisma > Alisma plantago-aquatica. The sequence continues at coordinate 167,533,314 of OY856415.1, forward strand.
ACAGTCGTTCAGGTACTCGAAACGAAGAGGATCGAACTACAATATCACCTAACCGATCAATTTTGATGCACGAGCCGCCTAGAAACTGGGTGGAGTGCCACAAGGTCTGCTGCAAAAACTCCACGTCATCGGCCACACGTTCTTCCTCAGGCAAAATCGATGGTTTGGGTGAGGTGCTAAGGTTCCTACGAAGGTGTGTAGGTGGCATTTTATAGGTGATCGAGCCTGTGGAACCGTGATGTATGTGGCCGTGAGAGAGCTCGACCAGAGGCTCCTGCTATTCTGGCTACGCTGCATCTCACTGGTCAAGTGAGAGCTAAAATGACCCAGGGGGTCGCTACGAACATGTAGGCGAAGAGATCTCATAAAATGGTCGTGAAACGACAGAGAACGGAGCTGAGGAGTCGAGCTCGTTACTCATGTAACGGCTGGAGGTGGAAGACATGCTCTAGGCCATTGGATCGGGGTCGGGGCTCACATGAACCACTGGATCAGAGTCCACCATGGACCCACATGGCCAAAGCATGCGTGACGAACATTTAAGCCAAACTTTGGCTTAAATGATGTGCATATGTGAATGATATTATGTCCCACTTTAATAGAAACTTGTTTAATGCATTTGGAAGGTCAAATGAACTCCAAATGACCCCAAATTTTAACCCTAGGTTGCTAATGACATCTACATTCATGCTATGCAATTATATTTGCGTTTAACTCAACTTGTCATCCAAATAATTATTTTTATTATTAAAGCATATTTTAATATAATGCTAGAGTAAACAATTATGTGTTGCTTTTATAAGCAACCCTTGGTTCCCAAATTCGAGATTTGGAGTCCAAGAGTTCATTACTCACTAATATCATGCATTTTTAAAATTAATTAACCCATAATAAGAGTGACGTGTGAAAGTTGATTTTAATTCACCATTTAATTCACACTTGCTAATTAAATCACTTCTTATCCATTTTAATTAATTATTGAGCTCCAACATTATCCATTAGATAACAAATTCGTGGTTTAATGGTAAATTGCATAATTACCCCATCCATATATCAATTTGTGGTATTTTGTGCATCTAACCCTCATATTGGCATAAAATGTACTTCAATCATCAATTTTCTCCAATATTCAATATTAAGGACACAAAAGGAAGAGAAAGAAATTAACATAAAAATTGAGGTGGAAATGAGAATTTTATTGAAACTCAAGACGTTACACAAAACCTTTTCACTAGTTTCCATGATTAAGTCCATCAGGATCATGCTTGCTATTGCAGCCTACTATGACTATGAGATTTGGTAGATGGATGTTAAAACCACATTCCTTAACGAGAATCTTGTTGAGTATGTGTACATGGCACAACCTGAAGGTTTATAAATCCAAAGGATGCAAATAAAGTCTGTAAGATGTAAAGGTCAATCTATGGATTGAAGCAAGCATCTTAGAGTTGGAATCTTCAATTTGATGAAGCAGTCAAAGAGTTTGGCTTTAGTCAAAATTAAGATGAACCTTGTGTCTTTAAGAAGGTTAGTGGTAGCATGACTAAATTACTCATATTGTATGTAGATGACATATTGTTGATGGGGAATGATATTCCTGCTTTAAAAAAGGTAAAGGCATGGCTTGGAAATACATTCTCAATGAAAGACTCGGGAGAAGCATCCTATATTTTAGGAATCAAGATCTATAGAGATAGATCCGGAAGGCTTCTTGGACTAAGTCAAAGCACATACATTGACAAACTGTTGAAAAGGTTCAACATGGAGAACTCAAAGAGAGGAAACATACCCATGGTTCATGGAATTCCCGTCTCTAGAGCTCAATGTCCCAAATCTTGTGAAGAGAGGGAACGTATGGGTGGGATTCCATATGCATCAACAATTGAATCCATTCTGTATGAAATGTTGTGAACACTTCCTGATGTTTCGTATGCACTCAACATGATGAGAAGATACCAGTCATATCCTGGAGATGCTCACTGGACAACCATGAAGAACATCCTAAACAACTTGAGAAGGACTAAGGATCAGTTCCTCATTTACGGCGGTGAAGAAGAGTTGGTGGTAAAGGGTTACACCGATGAAAGCTTCCAAACCAATAAAGATGATTATAGATCGTAGTCAAGATTTGTATTTTGCCTCAACAATGGAGTTGTGAGCTGGAAGAGTTCCAAGCAAGAGACAGTTGTGGATTCTATGACAGAGGTTGAGTATATTGTTGCATCCCATGCGGCAAAGGAGGCTGTGTGGATTAAGAAGTTCATCTCTAAACTTGGGGTGGTTCCTGATGTCTGTGACATAATTGAGATTTATTGTGACAACAATGGAGCTATTGCACAAGCTAAAGAACCCAGATCACATCAGCAGTCCAAGCACAAACAACGGTGCTTCCATCTCATAAGAGAGATTATACATCAAGGAGATGTGAAGATTCACGAAGTGCCAACTAAAGACAATATTGTTGATCCCTTGACTATGGCACTTTCACAGCAGAAGCATGATGGTCATGCTAGATCACAAGGCCTGAGGTTCATGAGTGATTGGTGCTAAGTGCAAGTGGGAGTCTGTTGGTATGTATGCCCATAGAGACAGTCATGTGATGATTGTAATGGCATACTTTGTAAATGATTTGAATAATAATAAAGGCAATTACCGTCTATATGTTTAATCTATTTTGAGATAATGATATAACATGTTAGATTTCTAAATAATTATATTACTCAATGACATATGTCTTTGGGTTGAGGACCTGAATAATGAGATCAT